>LBNU01022934.1:24300-45827 GCA_014162995.1 Artemisia annua
ACATGTCAATAATACCAACTGACAACGAAGGCACAAGAAGCGGCACATAAAGAAACAGAAACGAGAGATCTAGATTCGCACGTATACCCGCGGTTAAATAATATATCATTACACAGTTAATAAATACAACATTCATCACGTTTTCCTGGTTATTCACAATATCTGCGGATAAAAACTACCGATATCAGAATAACAAAAAACCTACACTGCATCTAAATAATTATAAATAAATAAACATTATATACCAAATCCACCATATACAATAAAGAATACTATATAACGTTATACATCGATCATATTCAATACCCACTAACAGTAACAATCCCAAAGCACTCTGAGAATACTAATGGAGAATTGGAAGTTCTAGGACTTAGGATTTTATCATTTCTGTTTCCGGTCATCTCTTAAAAATGACAATTAATTAATCAAGTAATCAGTATCAAACTTTTATTCCACTTATCTCATCAGATTCCAGTCTAAAAAATCATAGAATACCATTCTAGATTTTATGATATATATTCTACTGGCTGTTGTAACAATAATATAACTTATAGTTAAAGAAAGTTCCGGTTTAGGAAAACTTGCTTAAAGTTTAAGAAAAAAGCGAAGTAAATGCGGAAAATGTACGTGACTTGCAATGCAAGCCACTAAAGGGACGATTTGGTTTGAAAAGAAATAAGAGGTAAAACTTTTTATTGTTTTGTTAAAAATATGAACATATGAAACTATAGAATGATAGTTAAATTCGGTTCTCGGATCCATCAGTTTCAGTTATAATCGGTTCCGAACCCATGCTCATCCCAAAACCTCATTCATGTGAAAAAAAAAAAAAAAAAAGGCTTCGTTATTATGATATGCAAATAAATACACGTGATTTGTATATCTTACAAAGTTTCCAACCAAATAACTAAATGTAAATATATTTAGTAATTTACCAAATTACTTAATGTAAATTTTGTAATTTACCAAATACTTAACCACAATTGCTCATGGAATGTAAATTTTGAGAAATGGAACATCTTTTATTATCACTATTTTTAAATTAAACTGGTTGTGAGAAAAACCTCATATACACATGTAGTTATAAATTAACAGAGTAATCGATATATGTTCTTTAATGTGGAAATAAAAACCAAAACTTAGAGAATACGTTATGGCTTTTGTAAGGATTAACAAGAGTACACTTTACTAAGAATTCGATAATGCTACCATGAAACATACAAAGTCACAGATTAGCAATATTGATCCCCCTAATTAAAGAAGGCTAAATAAACTTAATTTGTTAAATTACTATCTTACAAGTAACATGACAAACATCGATGATTTACAAGTAACTTAATTTATAAAAAAAATATATGATTAAAGTTAAATGTTTCTTTTTCTTAATATATTATTTACTTAAAGCCTATATGTACTATTAGCATTAAGAAATGACCGTAGGGCACTTGACATTAGAAAAAGCTCAAAACATATGTTAATCTATAAAAGGAAAGTATAAATTCATCAAATTAAATATCATATGTACCTATAGTAATTTATACATCTTATAGGTTTAGTAAATGTTTACTAAACGCATTTTTTGTTTAAACTATAACGTAATATTTGGTATGTTGTAATAAAAGTCATAATGAAAAAGATTATTACGAAGTAATGAAAAAATGTTGTTTGTTTATATTGAATGTAATGATTCATTAGAAGGAATGACCTATTACACCAAAATCATTTCTTAGGGATCCCCTACTTTTTTTCATTACATCTTGTAATGGAATCAAAATTACATAAAACTCAATCATTAACTAACCAATTATGGGTATTTTACTCTTTTTATTATCGATTCCATTACGTCTAATCATACCAACCAAACATGATTAAAAACAACAATGAATCATTACATTACACTATTTATTCCATTACATCGTTTATTCCATTCATTTGACATTTCAACGAACCCTAAAGTTTGTGTTAATTAGTTGTACGTTAACATGTGTTAAGTTTGCACATATCAGCAAAACTTATATATGATAAGCTACTTTTTCGTCGTTTAAATAGCAAAGTAGTAATGAGGCTTCACGTAATGCCAAGCAAAGCAATCATGAAATTACGGTAGAGAAAATTACCCGTTAAAGACAGGGGCGGAGCCGTAGGGGTGTAAATGAGACGAGACAACTCGCGGTTATTCAAAATCGACTCGTGAACTACTCAAGATCGATTCGATCTAAACGAGTCGAGAACGAGCTCGATCTGCTCGATTATACTTTTGATTTGAGTTCGAGCTTGAAAATCCTTTGCTCGTGAGGCTCGCGAGCCTTATCAAACTTTGAATAAATTATAATTTTACCCTTTTATATAAATGTTATTACTTAATTCGCATAAAAATCGAGTTGATTCGAGCTTGATATGCCGAGTTTTTAACGAGTTCGAGCTTAAAATGTTGAGATAATCAAGCTCGAGTTGAGTTTCGAGCTCAAGTTTTAGATGACGAGTCGAGCTCGAGCTTGAAATACAAAGCTCGACCGAGCTCGAGTCGAGTTTCGAGCTCGAGTTTTAGTATTCGAGTCGAGCTCGAGCTTCACAGTACTCGGCTCGACTCAGCTAGTTTACACCCCTTGCCAAAGCCAAAAAGTTATGATCGACAAGTTGAAATAACTACACTACAATTGGTTCGTTAGAAAGACTAATTACAAATATAGACAGATAGTTTTTAAAAATTACACGACATTTTTTTCACTAGGAGGCATGTGACCACCCGTTAAACTTGTTTTGACTAATTACCCAGCTCGCTTTAATTGTACAATTAACCACAAATGAAAATATTTTACTATTATAAACAACTATTCAAACTTTCAAAATTCCTTATAAAGCCAATTAGACAACCTTACCACTTTACAGGTAGAATAAATAAAAGATAGTTAAGGTAAAAAAATTAAATGAGCCAATCCAAACTCATTGTTACTATTGCCATTTCACTTTATTATAAAGTTAAAGTAAACAGGAAAAACATGACCATCATATATACATGCATATACTCTTTGATCCATTCATTGAAGACACACACCATTAGCTCCAATGCTTCCATCACCACCACAACCACAACCGCAATCACCGCTAACCGGTGCTAAAAGATGTTGTCGTTGGATATGGGACTACATGGCTAAGGAAATCGATGATCCCATGGCGGAAAGAAAGGCTGACGCACTTCTGATAGCGGCGTCAGTCATCGCTGCCATGAATTATCAGGCGGGCATCAGCCCGCCCGGCGGTGCATACCAAGATACAAGGGTAGTAAACGGCACCATTGAGTACCAAGCTGGCCAATCTATTGCAGCATACGTTTCTCCATACGAGTATAGACGTTTCTCCATTGCCAACACCATTTCGTTCAGTTTTTCAATGACCACAATGTTTCTGTTTCTTTCTGGGCTGTCATTAAAACGAAGGATATTCTCGTTTCTTCTAACAGCCTCCATGTTTGCAACGATCACAGCTACTACTTGGAGTTATAAGTTAGCAATGGAAGCTACAACCCCTGCACATGATGATCAGCTGAAAATCGGATGGGACAATATTAGCCGGTTGGTAACAGGGGCTCTGTATATGTGGTTTGTGGTTGCTGGTATCACCATAGTTATCTTCACTGTTAAGCTTTTGAAACCTCTGGTGACTGCATGTCGCCAAGAAACCCATAAAACCTAGGTAGCTGTACTACCTGCAGGTGTGATCGCGTGTAAGACTGTCCATATAGTATGATGGTTGTATGTTTTTATTTTCTTTTCCGTGTGTCCGTTTCTGTTTTCGTGGGTTAGTGAAACTGTGTGAACGAACTACATCATCTTTGTAGAAAGCTTGCGTGGCTTTCCACGTGGAGCTAGTGTTTTTTATGCTGATTTGGCATGAATGAGTCGGTAATATTTTGTTTAAGGAAGTGCAAAATGTTATTTATTTTTTCGTAATCTTAAGAAATGACGACTTAACAACAAAATGACGACTTACAGAAGCATATATTTTATAGTTTTATACCAAGGAAACTAGCAATGCGATTCTGGTTCTTATCATTCTCAGCTTCTACCAAACTATCCAGATTATAAAAGATGCAGCACAAAGCTTATCAAGGCAAACACATAACATGCTCTAAAAGCAGAAATTCGAAACACAAGGAATTGAATAATAGAGGCAAACTACAGTTCTAATGAACTCCTACAGAAGTAAAAGTTCTACATTCAAATCTCAATGAGTCTACTACGAAAAGTCACACTAACAGAACCTCCAAAGATACCGTCTAAAGATCATACCAAAACACTACAGAAACATGGTTAAGGAATAACAGATACATGTTGCATGGAAATGTAGATAAGGCAACAGATCTAGTAGTTAGCCAGGAACCACTTACGACAGTAGCCTCAAAGATCATGGACGTGCTCTCTTGTTGCTGCTACACGAAGGACATTTGTACTGTTTGATGTGCTCAGCCCTTGCAGGAGTAATCTTCACGCACTTCCCATGGAACCACCTCTCACATATATCACAGCAGATCCAGAATTCATCTGAAGCGTAGTTTTCTCCACATGCTCCGCATAGCGTATCCCCATGCTCGTCCTCGTCGTCTTCTTCCTCCAATTCATCCTCCTCATCATTTCCTTGCATCTTCGCATATTTCAGCTGGGATTCAGATCCTCTCTGAAATCAAGCAACCCGAATAAATAAAATTCATATAAACAACAAATTTTTCTAGCTTAGATTGTTTACGGATAATGGAAGAAATTTGTTTTACCCCTTTTGTGTTTGACTTGGATTTAGTGCTGCTGTGATTAGAGACCGCAGCTGGTTGTTTCTTAGAAGATAGAGCCACAACGTCAAAGACTGTTGGGAGATCATTTATCATATTAAAGAGACGTTTCCTGCATCAGAATGTGAAACAATACTAGTATGAATTANAGAAACCCATAAAACCTAGGTAGCTGTACTACCTGCAGGTGTGATCGCGTGTAAGACTGTCCATATAGTATGATGGTTGTATGTTTTTATTTTCTTTTCCGTGTGTCCGTTTCTGTTTTCGTGGGTTTGTGAAACTGTGTGAACGAACTACATCATCTTTGTAGAAAGCTTGCGTGGCTTTCCACGTGGAGCTAGTGTTTTTTATGCTGATTTGGCATGAATGAGTCGGTAATATTTTGTTTAAGGAAGTGCAAAATGTTATTTATTTTTTCGTAATCTTAAGAAATGACGACTTAACAACAAAATGACGACTTACAGAAGCATATATTTTATAGTTTTGTACCAAGGAAACTAGCAATGCGATTCTGGTTCTTATCATTCTCAGCTTCTACCAAACTATCCAGATTATAAAAGATGCAGCACAAAGCTTATCAAGGCAAACACATAACATGCTCTAAAAGCAGAAATTCGAAACACAAGGAATTGAATAATAGAGGCAAACTACAGTTCTAATGAACTCCTACAGAAGTAAAAGTTCTACATTCAAATCTCAATGAGTCTACTACGAAAAGTCACACTAACAGAACCTCCAAAGATACCGTCTAAAGATCATACCAAAACACTACAGAAACATGGTTAAGGAATAACAGATACATGTTGCATGGAAATGTAGATAAGGCAACAGATCTAGTAGTTAGCCAGGAACCACTTACGACAGTAGCCTCAAAGATCATGGACGTGCTCTCTTGTTGCTGCTACACGAAGGACATTTGTACTGTTTGATGTGCTCAGCCCTTGCAGGAGTAATCTTCACGCACTTCCCATGGAACCACCTCTCACATATATCACAGCAGATCCAGAATTCATCTGAAGCGTAGTTTTCTCCACATGCTCCACATAGCGTATCCCCATGCTCGTCCTCGTCGTCTTCTTCCTCCAATTCATCCTCCTCATCATTTCCTTGCATCTTCGCATATTTCAGCTGGGATTCAGATCCTCTCTGAAATCAAGCAACCCGAATAAATAAAATTCATATAAACAACAAAATTTTCTAGCTTAGATTGTTTACGAAAAACGGAAGAAATTTGTTTTACCCCTTTTGTGTTTGACTTGGATTTAGTGCTGCTGTGATTAGAGACCGCAGCTGGTTGTTTCTTAGAAGATAGAGCCACAACGTCAAAGACTGTTGGGAGATCATTTATCATATTAAAGAGACGTTTCCTGCATCAGAAGGTGAAACAATACTAGTATGAATTACTCATAGAAAAATTGATTACATTTGACTTGAAAAACCGTGAGACAATACTGTACCCATTTCTTCCACTTCTTATCAATCAAACTATTCAAGGTGGACACTATCATATAAGAAAGATAGAATAACGCATAGAAGATGGATAAAGCCATCTGCATACCAGAAATTTCGACCTAAAGCTATTCACATCCTCAGAAACAAAGATATAAATAAACTGATATGTTTTAGAAAAGTGCATATAGTGAATTAAAAATACTAAAAAACTCAGTTGTTTCACATGATCTGTATTACTCGTACATGGTAATAGAGTTTCAATATATGGAATCTCGAGTTCCAATGCTCCAGGCAGAAACATCATTGCAGGTGAAAACAGTTATAGTCTCTTAACTGAATAGATGAAACATAACAGACAACATATAGTAATCGGTGCCTGCTACAAGTAACCTCAGGGCCTTTGGGGCACTACAGGTCTACAGCAATAGACTCCATTTTTGGCCTAAACAGACAAATTACATAAGAGCTACGGGTACAGACAAATTATATAAAAGACGGATATGGGATACCTGTCTGCTTTGTCAAAACCAAATCTGGCACCAAAATAATAAGCCACAGCAAGTAGCCATGCATCGCTGTGGACAGCAACCAGAGACAACCAGTCCTTTTCGGGCATCCCATCTCGAGCGAAGTTGATACCTAAGGCAGGTTCAGGGAGCTCCGGAGGCACCTCTTCTGCTGGTAAGTTAACTTCCCATTGTTCGCTGGGGAATCCATATAGGCAAAGGTTTTCCTTTTCTGAAACGCAAAACTTTTCGTTACCAACTATTCAGACTGAAATGCGATTAAATAGACAAATAAACATATCAAGAACCCAACTTTAAGTTACATGTTTATAAATGAAATAGCTAAAGACTAAGGGGGTGTTTGTTTAAGCTATTTTTGGTCTTATGAGGTAATTTAACTCGGCTTATATTTCATAAACTTACTTTTTCAGACTTATCTTTTGATTTATGAGCTTATTATAACTTAAATATAGAAAATAAGCCCATAAGCTGAAAAACAAGACAGAAAAAAAGGCTTATGAAAGCCGAGTAGAATAAGGTTATATGCAAAAAAAAAAAAAAAAAAAAAAAAAAAAAAAAAAAAAAAAAAAAAAAAAAAAAAAAAAAAAAAAAAAAAAAAAAAAAAAAAGCTTAAACAAACACCCACTAAACATACGATTACACTAAACTATTTAACATTTTAACCCGCTCTTCTAACTTTCTCCCTTCATCAGTTTATCTTATCATTCTCGTACCGATAGAATACAATAAGTCCATAAAAACATACAATCATAAGCATAACAAAACGAAATGAACGTAAAGTTAAACCCAAATATTTATCTTATCATACTCAACGCAACCACAATGACATTAAATCTATACAAAACAGAAATGAGCAAAAGCTTCAAATTTCTCATCCCGTCACTTCATTTACAAAAACCGATCCATCTTAAAAAGTCAAATACCACGTTTTTCATCTCAAGCAACAACCGCACACGACATTAAATACAAATTCGCCTATCAACTCAAAACTAAGCCGAAATGAGCAAAATCTTCAAAATTTCTCATCCCGACACTTCATTTACAAAAAACATTCCGTCTTAAAATCCCAAAACACCACAAAGACTTTAATTTTCATCTAAAGCAACAACCTTTTAGTAATTTACAAACCTAACTTTTTATAAAATTCTCAAAACTAAGTCGAAATGAGCAAAAGCTTAAAAATTTAATACTCAAATACCACAGAGACTATACTTTTCATCCAAACAACCAATCTTTAAAAAAAAAAATCAAACTTTATATATAAAACTTATATCCTAATCATTTCAAATCAAAAAGCTACTTACTTTACACTTATTTAACATATTTTTATAAACATACTTAAATTATTAAAAAAAATACCACAGGAAACAATAATTTTCATCTCAAGCAACAACTTTTATTTATAGTTTAATAAAATACCCTTATTTTTATAAAATCCAAACTTTATACATTAAAAACAACATTTTAACCATTTTATATAATAAAAATTTTACAAAAAATTAGAAAACTATAAAAATCCAAATAAAAAAGCTACTAACACAAAATCTCTATAAAAATCCAAACTTTATAAAACTAAAATTATACCTTACCATTTCAAAACAATAAAAAAAACCAACTTTATATAAATTGATGACGTCATCATAAAACCCATTTCATGTAACAAAAAATTTATAAAAAAATTTACAAAAAATATAAAAACTCAAAATTACAAAAAAGCTACTAACTTTACACTTAATTAACACAAAATCTTTAATACCCATTTCATTTTTTAATAAAAAATGATGACGTCATCACACAAATACAAAAAAAAATTAAAAATAAAAAACACAAACCTGGATCACACTGGCGATAAAACCGTTCAACATCTGCACAATTATTAAAAAATCATGACGTCATCATAAAAAATAAAAAAAACCCTAATTTAACAAAAAGTTGGTTACCGGTAGTTAGGGCTTTAATTAGACCGTTACGACGGCCTTGGTAGTCTCGGAAGACTTCTTCGACTGTTCTTGGGTTGTATACTCCGCCGTCCATGAAGGGATTTTTTTTATAAAATTTGAAATTGGAAATTAGGGTTTGTAAAAAAATTGGGGGTTTTTTATAAGCGGGAGTTTTTTTTTATAAAATTAATAATAAAGTTAGGAAGGGAAGATGTGTGTGTGGAGAGAGATGGAGATTTGTTTTGGAGAGGTTTTATTTTGAATTTTGTGACAAGGGATTTAATTTAATAAAACAATAATTTTTTTTATTTTAATTTTTTTTTGTATATACTCCTATATAAAAAAGATGTTTTTTATTTTAGGATTGATGACGTGGTGAGTTTTTATTGGTTGGGATAGGGTCACGTGGAAGTTGAATTTGAATTTTCAGACTCTTTTGCGTGTTGGTATATTTGGCCAAATAGGACACTGGAACTGATTAATGTAAAATTACATAATGATACATAGGGCTGAGTAAATCATCTGAACGGACTGGACCGACCGAGACCGGACCGACCACATTTGGTCTGGTTCTCGGTCTCGTCTTTTGGGCTAATTCGGTCTAGGTCCGGTCTAGGACCGATGCTCAACCATACATCAGGTTAAATTGAGATATAATTTTAGCATTTGCGCGATAATTTATTAGATTTTGAATGTTATTTAAGTAATATGACTAACAGCACATAAGCAATTTTTAATTGACTTGGGCTTATGAAAGCTTATAACTTTTAAAAGCTTTTATAAGCTTATATGACAAACAAAACTTATTTTATAAGCTAGCTTATTTTAAAAGCTCAAGCTCTTATAAGCCCCGCACCAAACACAACCTATATATTACCCAAAACTTGCATATTTACTCGAAGTTTGTTGAAACAGAATTGTAATTGAAAACATGTGTTTTGAAGAAATATACAAATATTGAAGTTTTATTAGGTATACATGCAAGTAACCCTAGATGGTTGATAGAAATGATGACCAATCTTTTGAACATTTTTATGCACAAGTCTTAGGTAGGGCAAAATAGACGGTCGAATGACACTTTGTCCCCCTCCATCATGCATCGTCTATATAACACCACCACCACCACCATGCATTGTGGTGTGTTATTTTTGAGATGTTGGTGGCACGACCAATTGGCGAAGAGGTGGTGGAGTGTTATTTTTGACATGTTAGTTGGTGGTAAAGTTGTTAGTCATTAGTACGCCTGTTTGATGATAGAGTGAAAAATTGATTTGCCGCTAAGTTGATGGCAGTGCTCTTAGTGACAATTATACTTCATTTTACAGCTAACATGAAAAGAAATGATTGTGTAACATTATAATCAAAGAGACACGAGACAAGATTTGAGCATATGACATTCATTTTACCGTGCATATCCTTTCACTATTGAGTAGAGAATGACAAATTTAGATAATTATGATATACACCGAGTTTCAAAAGAAAGAAAAAGTAGTTTTTAAACGAGTTTAAAGTTACATCAAGACACCCCCTTATTCATTTCATTATATTTTTCTTCAAAATGTTCAAATTGATGCAAAAACTCTAACATGTGATTATTTTTTGTGTCGACTGACCCTTCTTCAAAGACCTAGCCTCAGACAATAAGCACATGTTACAGTGAATTTTAACTAACGTTTGTTTTGTGATGGGGGAGTAATATCGCTACGACAATGTCCCAATGGTCATTGTGATTAGGGGTGTCAATAGGGTCGGGTTGACTTGACCCGAACCCGATAAGCCTTAAAGGGTCGGGTTTCGGGCCACTTTTTCTAATCCAAAACCCGAATCAACCCGCCCCGATAAACATGATAACCCGACCGGATAACACTCCTATTTTTATAATATACATATTCTATATTTGTGATCGTATGATGTTTCATGGGTAGAAGCTCAGATAAAGAAGCAATGGACAAAATCCCTTGTTGGCCGAACCACAAGCATAAAGCTTCTTCATGGGAACATATACGTCTGTGCATTTGGAGTTTGTCTCGTGTTAAATACACTCTTCCGCAAGATCTTATTTTTTTTCAAGATCAGTCGAGTTTAGCTGCAACCAGGTAATATACATGTTTGTGATATGATCGTACGAATTGGTCAATCCGTTCTTTATTGCAAAAACAAAATCCTGAGTTTAGCAATTCAACAGTTTGACGATACATCCATTGTACACAAAGAAATAAAGTTTACCATAATATCAGCTTTAGTCAAAACAAGCACAGCAAGCATCAGATACAGACATTTGTATTATGTCATCTAGCAAAACATAATAAATTATTTTAAAAAAAGGCCATAATATATATTTCTCACGCATTCAAGCAAATTCCAAGAATATTTGGTTTATTTATGTAAGGAGGCAAGATAACGCTATACTCATATTTTCTACCATCACGACAACAATTTTAATTCTTCAGGATCAACAGATTAGCAATTGTAAGATGAACATTTTCTGGTGTAAAATACAAAGAGCACAAAAGGGTAGACGCATATTCTAATCCGATGCTGACACGGAAGCAACAAGCACCTAAAATTTGTAAACCAAAAACACTTTCCTCCTAAAAATTGGTTTAAGATGATAAGGGAGCTCTTTTACTGTAATCACAATCCACTTCTGGTCACTGCAATGTCAGAGGAAGAAAATGAGTCTTGTGATTATGAGCCCATTGATGGTCGAATTACTCTGCTTCCCATTGCTTCTATTAAAGTTGGTCATAATGTTACAGAATCTGAAAGAACAATTAACATGTGTAGAGCATATAAGAATCAGAAAGCAGCTGGTAGCTTGTACTGTAATAAGATAATATGTTCATATCAACTGAATATAAAATTTAGTACCCTGGTCGATAAAACACATTACATTTTTTAAGAATAAAACCATGAGCACACGCCGACAATAATGTACACAATATTCTGCTGTTGTATCTCTGATGAAAAGGGCTATGTTTTGCGTTATTTACTTATTTTCACAATTTTTTCTAGCTCAAATAACACTACATGTGAAGATTATTGAAGACATACCATTACCTTCAGGGTGAGATTCATCAGCCTTCTTTTCATTTAAAGTCTGTTGTAGGAATGTCTGGACGGTTTTCCAGTAATGATCACCACCAGCTATCCAGGTGTCCATGTGCATGCCGGTAGGGAATTCAACAAATGTGCAACGTTTGTTATGAGCAGCTGCTTTAGCATATAACATCTGCATATGCAATGGAGGAATCATCTCATCTCGTTCTCCAGAAAGGAATAGAATTGGCTGTTTAACCTGTGTACAAGATGCTACAATCAATTATTTGATAATAAACAACATTCTATATATAGTAGACCATCAAACAATAACAGGGTACAAGTATTCTCCTATATGTGTGAAACATTAACAAACTATGTAAATTCAGAAACTTCCACCAGGAATTAATATCTTTACCTGGCCAACAATATCAAGGGTATTCCATGGAGAACGGACAACAAAATTAAGAATTTTTGGGCCTTTAGAGAGGCTTCCTCCAATAAAATACTTCAAAAAGGGTAGTAAAACTCCAGCCATGTCTAGGATGGATGTAAAAGTGTTCTCTAGTATTAATGCGGCAACCTGCAATTTGAGAGACAAATGTGATAACATGTTATTACTCAAACTATCCCAGATTCCCAGGATGGTCAAATGGTACAAATAATAGCAAAAGAAAATACACAATGAAAATATCAGGCTATCAGCAATGCAGAACTAAGGGGGTGTTTACTTTTTGCTTATTGGCCCCTTTGGTAATATTTCCTTCCCCACAAAGAAAATAATCATGTTTCTTTTTTGCTTGTTCCAAACAAATATCCTGAATAGAAATGGGTGTAAAAAATCATGTCCTTCCCATCTAGGACACATAAAGACAAGGTATACCCTTCATCCTTCTCTCTTCTATTTCACTCACTCATCAACATTCAACAATCAACTATTCAATCCTCCATCACCACCACAGTTCCTTCCGGCCGACCTCCTTCCCCACCGCCGACCCCCTTCATCTTTATCTCTCTGTTTTCACATTCATCTAATAAAAGCTTCAACTCTCTTTAATGGTGGAGTCATATGTATGAAGAAGATCATGAAGAAGATGGTTACCAACTACTGTAATTTTTATTTTGTTTAGAAAAATGTTTAGATAAAAAAACAATGTCAGATCTGTGATTCATTCATTCATTTGCCTTTCCAAAAAAAAAGATCTGTGATTCATTTACATTTTTTTGTTTTCAGTTGAATATATATTATCTCATATGTATGGGTATAAGATTCCGTTGATTACTATTTATTTTTATGGGTTAACTTTCTATAAGATTAACTAGATTCAATTGGGGGTTTTCATGAAGTTAAGTTTTGTTTACAAATCGGGCACAAATTAATTTAGTAAAAACTGGATCAAGAAATTTGATTACTGCTGATGTAAATGTGTATATACATCACATGTTATCACTTAGATTTTATCACCAGTTCACGTAGAGGGTACCATGGTCAATTACTTCATTAATATTTGTCATTGAGAGAGAAAAAGAAACACAATTTCTACATAAGGACCAACTCTAAACAGATACTATTATGTAAAAAGACACTTTTTTCAAACAGATAAAAAAAAGAAACAGCCCCTAAGAGACTTCACCATGATAAGGCAGAAAATGGCATACGAAACCCAATGTGATATAATCATGAACAATAAACGAAGCATAACATTTTCTCATGTGGGTGAGTTATACCATGTCATTACTTAACATTGTCTGTTTGCTTGAAATTTGTATGATCACATGGCAAAAAAACAATATAAAATGATCATGACTTATCTATGTGTTCATTTGTTGGTTTTTAGTAGAAATGATTTGCCGCGAGATTCAGAAAGTCTCCCACTGCTAATTTGGTCGGAGTTGGAACCATTGGGTGTAACATGTATATATATCTTAGGGGCATGCTCATAAAAGTTTTGACCAAATCAACATCTACATCCTTTCTAGTTTCTACCATAGAGCATGCCTTAATTCTTAGGACGTGTCTACCTCTTTTTTCATCTTCAGAAAAATTGCCTGTCACATGGATCGAATCATGGCTTTTCCATACACCATTATATACATACAAGAATTTCAGGAAGTTTCTGGCTCTTCCTTACTGTGGGTCCTAAAGTTAACATCAGCAAAGATAAGTTAATAGCCCGATTAATAGTGCAATTTCTACTTCTTATTTACCTAAATCCCTTTATAATTTAACCTAAACCACTTTCCGGCATCTCCATTAGTAAATCGGTTTCCAGTTCTCCTCACATCGAGCAAACAAAACCCATAATCAAATCTTACTGGTTTTCAACTATTTTTTAGCTCGCTTGTTCTCTCTTTCCTACTTCCTTGGTGATGATCCATTCATCTTTCAATTCAGAACAAATAAGAAAAGCCCAACAGTAAATCATTATCACATACCTTATCAGGGTTGTTTTTGGTCACTGCAGCACCAACTGCTCCACCAAGAGACCTTCCAAAGACTACTATCTGAGAGGTGTCGATGTCTGTTCTCTGGCTCAGATGATCTACAGCAGCCTAGTTAAAACGAAAAAGCATGCAGATACAGTTACAATAATCAAGCAAGAAGAAAGAAATCATGTACTAGGTATGGCTAGATGGAAACCTGAGCATCCCTTATGAGCCCTTGTTGAGAAGGATAACCATCACTCGCACCATATCTATTCATAGTAAAAAAAAACATAGTAACTTGGTTAGGAAAGCCTAATATACGAACACAAACAGAAATCTATAGCAGGAGTGCCCTTTGCTAGCAGGCACGCCTGAAACTATATACAAGAAGAACATACCCTCTGTAAGAAAGCATGAAAATGTTGCAGTGCAAGTTTTGTAACATTATCCGCGCCATCTCAAGACGATGTGCGATATCTGTGGGTTCATTGGTTAAGTCCTACAACAACACCAATCCACTAAAGTATAATAATGACAAGATAAGTAAAAACTTTAAGAAATTGGTAGTAATTTCTTTCAGGTGGTCAACAAGATAAAGGATACTTCCAGCATTTTCTTGGAGGAAGAGAATAGTTGGACCTGCAAGTATAAAAAAATGTTCTTAGTTCTGATTTCATCACTTTTTAGTAGAACAGGCAATAAGTGATGCACTCCACTTAATTTTATTAGTGAACGTTTTAGGTCCTAGTTAAAGCAAATACCCAACTTTCCATGTTTTCAGCCAAGGCTAATCGCAGATGAAAGTTGACAGCAAGCACAAGCATATCAATGCCCATTCCAGAAATCAGATTAGGTAACAGGTTTGAGTGTTTGATAATAACTCATCACAAGGAGATACAGAAGCTACAACTCAAGTAAAATTTTTAGTATATCTTGTAGTACTAAGATAGAATTCAGTACCTTTACATAAAATCTTCTGGTTCATTATTCTTAGACCTCTACAATGTCAAAAACAACAATACCAATCCCGCCGGAAGCAGGGTATGGGGTGACGTCTACAATGTGATATCATCTAAACTGCAGTTGTGCGAGTCCCCGGTCTTAAGAATGAATAGTGATAGATAATTTGACTACGCATAGAGCTTAACTTTCATAGTCGGTCCTTAAGAGGGTAGATACGATCTCTCTCTCCCATCACCAACCATTGGTTGGTAGTTATTACACCAACTCTTGGTTGGTAGTTATTACATGTTCAATTACCCATGTCCATCCCATCCTACCACATACTAGTTCATGCATTATACGCAGTATCTAGTCATTTGTTACCAACTACCACAATTTACAGTTTTAGACAACATTAAAAACAATCATAGTCAACTCAATCTGATCCATAAGTCCTATCAACTATCTCGATCTTTCATAACATCATACAGAAACCCACTATATTTACAGTAAAAAAACGCAATCTGATTCATATTTTCTAGCAACTATCTCCATCTTTCATAACACCATACAGAAACACACTAAATTATCAGCAAAAGACATAATAAACAGGTTAAATCCACGGATCAACGTGTTTTTGCATCTAGCCACAAATCCGGCTCTTAAGCAAAAACTTTCAATTGAAACCCTCGATATCAATTTCGCAGCTCCCTATCAAATTATACACTATAAAAACACATATAAACTTAACTTATCAGTTAGCCATCACTTTAGTTATCAAGTACACATATATGCCATCACTTCACTTATCAAGTCCACATGTATGCAATTATGCATAATACTGTAACTAACTGTATCGTATACCATGCAATGGTTATGTACGGAGACATGTCTTTTGGGGCGTTTAGCACAACAACAATACCCAATCCCGCTGAGGCAGGGTATGTGGCTTTTTGGAGCATTTAGCGTTTAAAATGTAATGCTTGTTTGGCAATGAGCGTTTAGCTTTTTTATTTTGTTTAAACGCTCCTATTTAAAACGCTAATAAAAGAAGCATTCACCTTTCATGTTATTTGACACTTCATACTTACAGATAGAGCTAATGCTAACAAACACTTCTATAAAACAAATAACTACTGCTTGCACTAACAACTAATAATGCTAGTTTTGCAAAACATAGCTTAAATAATCTCCAATTACAATTCAAAATTTATCAATAATGAGCTTCTAAATCCAAAAATACATCTTAACCCAAATTTAACAATCTTCCTAACACAATCAATTTCGATATCACATCAGCCTAAAATCAACTAACAACTTATAAGCCCTAGTTCATCCTATACTCCTATAGTATATAGAGATTTCTATTTCACTATTTTTAGACATCTACAATGTCATGCCATCTAATATTTAGTCGTTTAGTCCCCTGTCACAAGAATGTAGAGTGATTTATAACTTGACTATGCATGTTAGTTTTTCTTCCATGGCCGCTTCTCATCTGGTTGCTACCAACTCAACTACACTTGTCCACATACTAGTTCATGTATATATTTAGGTATCTATCTGTCTGCTCACTTGTTACCAACTAATTCAATATTTTCAGTTTAAAACCAAATCACAACAATCATAAACGAATAAATCTAATCAATAGCTTCCTGTTACTAACTTAATCTTTGATTAGTAAATACACTAGATCATCTGCAAAATACACCTTTTAGGGGGTGTTTGTTTAAGTTTAGATGTGGGATTATGAGCTTATTTCATTTCGGCTTATATTTCATAAGCTCCAATTTTGTGGTTTATTTTGAAACTTATAGGCTTATATAAGGTTATTATGATATAACATGCTTATATAAGTCCATAAGTCTCAAAATAAGCCACAAAATTGAGGCTTATGAAATAAGCTCATAAGCCCACATATAAGCTTAAACAAACATCCCCTTAATATATTAAGCACGTAACCGAAAACGCAAATCTACATATATCCTTTTCTACATCTAGCCGCGAAATTCAGCTTCTAGGTTAGCAGTGGCGAAGCTAGAAAATTTTCAGTGGGGGGTCGGGATCTAAAATTTTTTATTGCTTAATGTATAAAAGAAATTTCACAATTAAAATGGGGGGTCGAAACCGAATATACCGAAATTTTTCTACACGAAAACTATATAGCCCCTACATCGCAAAAAAAATTTCGGGGGGTCGGGCGCCCCCTCCCGCCCCTATGTAGCTGCGCCCCTGTAGGTTAGGAGTAGTTGTTTGTTTTATAATTAGTGTGTATTTGTAATTATTAAGTGCTAGTAGTTGCTCTAGTTGCTATATTTGTAATTATAAAGTGTAAAATAACACAAAAACTAACTTATACGCTACTTATAAGCCCAAATTCACCCAAGAAAAAATAGGAATAGCGGTTAGAAGTAGCCTATTTGTTTTATAATAACCATGTATATGTAATTATAAAGTGTAAAACAACATAAAAGCTAATTTATACTAATGTATTGGCCCTACTACCCTAGTTCACCTAAAAACTAGGAATAGCGGTTTGTTTTATAATAGATGTAATTATAAAGTGTAGAATAACGTAAAATCTGATTCACAACTTATAAGCCCTAAATTCACTAAAAAATAAGGGGGTGCTTGGTTGGAGGTTACGAGAGGTGAGGAATGGTAAAGATAATGAAAAGTAGTTGTTGGTATCCTATAATGCTCCAATACTTAGTTTAAGGAAATACACCATTACCCACAAAATAGGGGGAAATGATAGAGTTCTCTTTTACAGTTTTAACTTTTATCTGACTACTCCGCATCTCATTTTGGATTTTTGGTTGTGTCTGCACTAATTTTTTTTTCCTGCAACTATCATGAATCTCATTTCTTTCTTTCAAGCTTCTAGAATTATGCTTCACAAATCAATCAAAGTTTCTCAAATGTGATCCTTATTCGCTACATGCCCAATTGGCAAGTTAAGTTTATATAAGGCTATGAAATTATTGTACAAGTTAGCGAATGCACCGGTGATTTAATCATATGTAGAAGATTCTGAAGGTTTGAAATTTTGAATAAGTAAAAAGTTTGTTTTCGTGTATGAATCTAGTTAATGATATGTTAACAATGTTTACCAAGCATGTGTAATGCAATGATAATACTAATATTCCATTCCCATTACTATTCCCTTTCCTCGAAAGGAACCAAGAGCCCCCTAAAAAAACATTACACAATATTTGCTAACAGTAGCAGTTAAAAGTAGCTGTATAAAATAGCGTAAAATCTAATTCGCATCTTATAAGCCCTAAGGGGGTGTTTGTTTACGCTTATACGTGGGCTTATGAGCTTAATCTGTTTTCGGCTTATATTTCATAAGCCTCAAATTGTTGGCTTATTATGAGACTTACAAACTTATATAAGTTTATCACATAATAATAAACTTAAATAATCCCACAAATCTCAAAATAAGCCGGAACATTGGGGCTTATGAGAAATATAAGCCGACAAACAGATGAGCTCATAAGCCTTAATATTCCATTCCCATTACTATTCCCTTTCCTTGAAAGGAACCAAAGCGCCCCCTAAAAAACATTACACAATATTTGCTAACAGTAGCAGTTAAAAGTAGCAGTTTGTTTTATAAAGTGTAAGGGGGTGTTTGTTTCGACTTATATAGCCGACTTATGACTTATTTAGTTTTGGGCTTATGTTTCATAATCTCATTTTTTGTGGCTTATTTTGAAACTTTGCAGCTTGTATAAGCTTATCATGTCATGATAAGCTTATAAAAAGTTTCAAAATAAGCCAAAATAAAATGAGCTTATGAAACATAAGGCGAAAACCAAATAAGCCATAAGCCGGCTATATAAGCCGAAACAAACACCCTAAATAAGCTCACTTTTGTGGCTTATTTTAACACTTTCCGGCTTATATAAGTTCATGAAGTGAGCTCATGAAGCATAAGCCGAAAACCAAATAAGCCATAATCCGCCTATATAAGCCGAAACAAACACCCCATTAGTCCCTAGGCAAACTAATTAACTGATTTCAACTTCAGAGCTGCTAATGTTTTCCTACATCTAGCGCGCGCAAACTAAACGAATCATAGTCCCTAATCACAAACTATAAAACAACATAAAACATTAAAACCTAATTCACATCTCACAAACCCTAATTCCAAAAAAAAAAAAAAAAAAAAAAAAAAAAAAAAAAAAAAAAAAAAAAATCAAGCCACCTCTACAATCATGAGAATACTTGATGAACCAGGAATGAAGCCTCAAACCATCAGATGACGTAAGCCACACGTCATCGAAGATCAAACGTAACCTAGCAGGAGTGATGGGATAAGATTTAGTCAGACCAGGTAACACCGGAACGTAGACAAGCTTCTCCTGAAATGCGACCAGTAGCGCCATTCCGGTTACTACTATGCCGCCTACTCCGTACATCATTATGCTTAGGTATGACGTCATCTTTTTTTATTTTGGTTTGTTTTGTTTAATTGTGTGTGTGTTTTTTTGTGGAGAGTGTGGGGGGTTTTGAGATTCTCGTTAATTGATTGGGATTATTACTTTAAAAAGTTTTTTTAATAGGGTGTTTGGGTTAGCTTATTTACCCGGTTTACGGGTAAATGAGCCAAACCCGTTACGTGTCAAAAACCATAAGGAGATGATCTATGAAAAAAAATATATAGACGATTTTCGTTATATCTGGCAAACCAGAATAATGATTTAATAGGGTGTTTGGATCAGCTTATTTACCCGGCTTATGGGTTTATTTGACTTTGGGAAAGCCGATAAGCTCACTTATTGAAGCTTATGACCTTATCGCCTTACCTTATTGGCTTACGCCAATAAGCTAAAGTTAATAAGCTCTAAAAAGTGAGCTTATCGGCTTTTCCAAATTCAAATAAGCCCATAAGTCGGGTAAATAAGCTGATCCAAACGCCCTATTAAATCATTCTTGTGGTTTGCCGGATATAACGAGAATCGTTTATATACTCTTTTTTTTTTCATGGATCATCTTTTTGTGGTTTTTGACATGTAACGGGTTTGGTTCTTTTATGTTATTGATCACAGGGACAGGATCTGAGAAAAAAGAAAAGTTTAGGGGTTATTTTCGTTAACATGACAAGCTACAGGGACTAAACCCGTTACGGGTCAACAACCACAGGGAGAGGACACAGGAAAAAGAAAAAGTCTATGGATCATTTTCATTAAACTTGACAAACCATGTGGACCATTTAAGTGATTATTATTATTATTTTTTCTTCTTCTTATTTTAAAACTTTGGGCTTAGAGGGCGTTGGTTTAAGCTTATTTACATGCTTGTGAGTTTATTTGTTTTGGGCTTATACTTTTACTAGACGAGTATATGTGCATAGCAACGAGATTTTATAGCGGCAGATAGGGGTGTAATCGAGTCGAGCCGAGCTCGAGCTTAACAGGGCTTGAGTTTGGCTTGAAATTTATAAGTTAGGCTTGAGCTTGGCTTGATAGCTTAACGAGCTTTAATCATTCAGGCTTGAGCTTGGCTTGAAAAATTCGATTAAAGCTTGAGCTTGGCTTGAAAAGCTTGAACGTATATAAAAACATTGTATCTAATAGCCAAACTTATCAATAAATATATGTATAAAGTAAAACGAACTTAAACCATAATAGCCAAACTTACTAGTGTTTTACACAAATGATAACACTATAACAGTCGACAACCCAAGAAGTGTGAAGAATACATAAGGTAATATACAAAATGTTTAGATTAATTAAATTTAAATGACATTCTAGAATACATGTTTAATTATTTACAAAGTAAGTCTTTATAATTATTTAATACTCAAATTATCCCTAGTTAGTTATATAAATTTATAATATAAATATATTTATATTAAAGCTCGAAAAAGCTTGATAGGAACTCGAGCCGAACTATCAAAAGCTTGAGTTTGGCTTGTTATATGTTTCGAGCTATTTTTTGGGCTTGATTTTGGGCTTGAGCTTGATAAAAGCTTGACTCGATCGCGTCAAGCTCGAGCTTGAGCTCGAGTTGCTTGATAAAAGCTTGACTTGATTGCAGCTCTAGCGGCAGATAGTTGTAGTGATAAAAAAAAAAGTTTATAGGTTATAAACGAAAAATAATAAAAATTTGAGGATTTTGGGATTAAATATAATATTTTGAAACCCGATTCGACCCACAAATCAATTTTTAAACTTTAGCTCAGTACTTTCGTGTTTTACAACTCATTTCAAAGACTAAAATATTTCCAATTTGACAAATGGAACACATTCAAATTTTAAATGGAAAAAAATCTTAAATAGATTTTTCTTAAATTAGTTTGAAAGTCTATTAATAATTTCCAAATGTCACAAGCTTTCAAGTGTGTTCATTTTTCATGTTTGACCAATTAAGTTTTTTCACTTTTCAAAATTGACCATTTTTGCA
>LBNU01022934.1:47442-125286 GCA_014162995.1 Artemisia annua
AAGGATATTATTCTCCCATAATTAAGACCATCAAAACCCGCACCATTATCATCTGCTGCATGAGTATCATTCTTATTCACTTTCTTAGCATCACAGGCATGGTCTGCTTCAGGGGCCCAATCGAGTGTACCCCAGATGGCGTCCCCACCTTTTGGTATTAACGACATAGTTGAATCCCATGTACGAGTCATCCTCATTGCATGTTGTAAGGTTTGGAAACCAAATATATCCAAATCAAGAACACCGGGTGCAACAGCCCTGCATAGAGCGTATGGAAATTTTTAAGGAACTATGAACAGCATATCTACATTTAGAACTTGTATATTATGCAGTTTATGGGGTGTTTGGATATGCGTTTTGGAAGGGAGTGTGTCATATTTCATAATTAGAACAAGATAACCATCTGTAATAGTACAGGTCATGGAAGATAGTGTTTGGATGTACTTTTACAGTTTAAAGTTGTAAACTCACAGTAAAGTTATAACATGTGTCCCATAATAAGGAAATTCTGATTAGTTAAGGAGTTGACAGATAGAATGATCATACAATTTTGAAAAAAAGAGCCACGTTCTGTAAAATGGGCGTAAAAGTCGCAATAACTAGTTTCAAAATGCAAATCCAAACACCTCTTATGGAGCTGGTGCAGCAAGTATTGATCAAAACAATATAACAATACCTTGCAACAGCAATATCCTTCGCTTCAGCAGAAAAAAGCCCTGCAACTATTTTAGGAAGCCCCAAAAACGGTCCACCTATATTTGTCACAGCCTTTATATGTTTAGCGCACCAATCTGATCCACCTCCACCACCCATTGGAGTTGGTGCTTCGACCCATTTCATAAAATGCAAGAAATACAGAACACCCATAGAATGTGGAATAACAACAACCTTTTCACCGCTTGTGGCTACCATGAGTTCTATATTGCTCTTCATTCTGCTTAAAGTTTGATCACGTACCTGGTTATCATAATTTACCGAATCATAAAAAATGGAACAACTGTTCAAACAGGTGCCAATTTTTTAAGAAGTACCGAGTTCTTATTAAGCATACCTCAGTATTTTGAAATGAGAGTCGCCAATCATAAGCAGCCATATACATGTTTTTCTCCTCGTATCCAATGCGCGCCAAATTGGCAATTAAAACTGCCCATACAAAATAGCCTGCAGCAAAGTAATCAGCTGCCACTAGTCCAGATACAGGCCTGACTCTTATACCAGGAGGATCCAGCCCGGTTTCATTATCTAGTGACATATGCTCGATCCAGCACAAGGGCCTGAATAAATTAAAAATAGATGATTGGAAATGGTGGCTAGTGACCGTAACTTTAAAGGTAAAGTATTTGATATATTAGCATAGTTCTATTGCCTAACATTTTCCTGTTTGATAACTTCAAGTTACTTATGGTAGAACCAAGTAACCAACACGANTACAGGCCTGACTCTTATACCAGGAGGATCCAGCCCGGTTTCATTATCTAGTGACATATGCTCGATCCAGCACAAGGGCCTGAATAAATTAAAAATAGATGATTGGAAATGGTGGCTAGTGACCGTAACTTTAAAGGTAAAGTATTTGATATATTAGCATAGTTCTATTGCCTAACATTTTCCTGTTTGATAACTTCAAGTTACTTATGGTAGAACCAAGTAACCAACACGACCAAATTATGCTATTATGCTAAATGAATACACATACTTTAGAAGCAACAATATTAAAGCGTCTGATACGACCTGGTTAGGGGTTGTATCGGGATAGGGCACCACTTCAAGCGTGTGCTGGCTCCGTCAGAAAATAGAGAGAAGAACTAGATGTTTATTTATCTTAAACTTTGATTGATTCATTCATAATAATGATTCGGTATATATAACCGAATAACCCTAGCTTGTAAAACAAGCCAAACATAAAGACATATCTAAACAATGATAGTTTCCTAATACGACACAATGGTTAGGGGTTGTATCGGGATAGGGCACCACTTCAAGCGTGTGCTGGCTCCGTCAGAAAATAGAAAGAAGAACTTGAGATTTATTTATCTTAAACTTTGATTGAATACTTTACATTAATGACAAAACCTTAAATACTAGTTATGTGATAACTCACACAAACATAAGACTTATCCTAAAACATAACAAATACTTATCCTAAACACATATCCTAAACAATTGATAAGTATGATGGCTATCCCAGCCCATCACAAAGTCCCTATGCATATCCACAGGCATATCATTCCTCACTCCTTCAAAAACACCTTGCCCTCAAGGTGTCGTCTTGAAAAACACTCTTAATTCCGGGATCCCAAATTTTGAGACGTTTCCTAAACATTTGTGTTTTCTCTTTCAACTTGTTCTCAAGCTCAATTGGTAATAATGGTACCACTTTAATTAATTCAATCAATCCTAATGTCGGTTGTTTATTCCCCTTTTTCGGCTTCGTTCGAGTCTCTTTTTCTTCTGATTCTGGAATGTAAAACTTTACAGTCTCTTCAATCTTTGTAACTGTAACAACGGCAGTAGTAGCTTTTGGTACAGCTTCTGGTGCAACTTCAGTTGCAACTTCTGGTCCAACTTCTGATGTTGCAGAAGAATCAGATGCTTTCTTTTGATATCCACTGAGTGTAGCGCTGGTAGTAGCCGGCCATTGGTCCTCGAAACATGCTTCCGTTAAGCGAGCTAATGAAAAAGCTTCGTCTAAAGTTGTAGGCCTTGCCCTCAACAGTTCTATTTGTAACGTCAGTTTAAGTCCGGAGATATAAAACGATGTAAGTAAAGATTTAGAGATCCCTGTTACTCGATTTGCAAGTACCACAAACTCACTCTCATATTCGGCCACCGTACCCATTTGCAAGAGCTTAGAGAGTGCGTATTCCACATCCTGATCACTGCCGCCTGATGCCATGAATAATAACTCGAAGAACAAAAAAATTATTTTCTGATGAATAGTTGCCGATGAACAGTACTCGTGAATAGTACCCGATGAACAGTAACTTTTTTTTTTTTTTTTTTTTTTTTTTAAATATTGGAACCCTAATCAAAAACTCTCTCAACGAGAGCTCTCAATGAAAGCACCAATTGATACGACCTGGTTAGGGGTTGTATCGGGATAGGGCACCACTTCAAGCGTGTGCTGGCTCCGTCAGAAAATAGAAAGAAGAACTTGAGATTTATTTATCTTAAACTTTGATTGATTCATTCATAATAATGATTCGGTATATATAACCGAATAACCCTAGCTTGTAAAACAAGCCAAACATAAAGACATATCTAAACAATGATAGTTTCCTAATACGACACAAAGACATATCCTAAATAAATATAATATGACATAAAGCCCGGGGCGTATCAGCGTCAAAGTACATAAATGTTTTATTTGACCCCTATGAGCAAATGAAGTTCTATTCTTCCAAATTAGCACATGTTCACTTTCCAAAACCAACAGCCCAAGCATTATTGAGACAAGTTTCCTAGTGGTCTAAAGTACAAAAAAAGTTTCTATCTCAGATCAGGGGTGCTTGTATTTGTACATTTAAAGCTATTATGTGATACCACATAATCAGCTGCATTTAAGGCTATGCACAAGATAATTTTATCCAAACTTTTGATGTGGTAGGGTGTTTGGTAAATCCTAATTAATTAACAAAGCAACAGGTAAAAGGTGAAATAGTAACACCCCATAAAAGTACTTTCCAAGAAGCTGTTTCTTATGAAAACAAGCCCTTTAAAAGGGGTGTTTAGATCACATTCAAAAATAATCATATTCAAAACGGAATCTCAAACACCCCCAAATAAGAATCACCCGAAGATCATAAACATCAACATATAAACATAAGCTGTGTTTGGCAACGAACTTTTTGGACCGTTTAGTTTTCAAAATATAATGCTTGTTCGGTGACAAGCTGTTAGCTTTTGGATTTTGTTTAAACGCTCCACCTATCATTACAGCTACACATACGTAACCAAACGTGTTTATAAAACAAACGCCTACTAGTACTTACTACAAATGTTACCAAACATAGACATACTATCACAACTCAATAACGCAATAATAAAACATCCATCAAAACTTTATATACCTTTTATAGACTTCACCAAAAGTACCACCCCAAAGCCGTTTCCTAAACAAGCCATCCATACAAGGATGCCCTTCCCACAACTCAAGCCCACCCGTGACAATCCCGGGCACAAACACAACCGGATGTTTTGCTTTCAACCCTTCTTTATGCAGCTTTACACCTGGCGGATCCGGCGTGGGTCCCGTAAACGCTTGAGTAACGTATTGCGGGAACGACGCCGGCATCGCGTTATATAAAAACAACAAAAACCACCAAGTTGAACATATAAATCCTATTGTCCAACAGCATCCGTTTATACATGATCTCTTACTCCTATCATTTTTTAGTTTCTTAATTTTATTTTTATCATCATTGTTATTTTTAGTTTTGTTTATATTTTCGTCTACGTGAGACTGCGGCTGCGGGCCAGAGCGGCGCCGAGCAGCCGGCATGTCAGGTGGAGTTTGTTTTTCAAAAAGTATTTATTTCTTTTATATCTGCAGGCGCGCAGACGTTTTTAAAAAGTGCTTTAAAGTGACACAAAATATGTTTCTCGAAAATAGTGTTTGCTTTTTCTATCTTATATTTAGAGGCGCGTTAAACGCATCCGAAAAACGTCTTTTATGTCTGCAGGCGCGCAGACGTGACGTTTTATACAAAAAGTATTTTATAGAGATGTTTCTCGAAAACAGTGTTTTATTTATCTGCAGGAGCGCAGAAGTTTATGTACTAAAAAAGTGTATGTTTTTTAGAAATCCGAGGCAAAAATGACTTTTTTCCGCTTCGAGTTTGTTTATTTATAAAAATGTCTTATAAAAAATCACTAGAAAAAAAAAAAAAAAAAAAAACATTTGAAAAAGCCAAACAGCACCTAAAGTGAGTTAGTACTAGTGGTTAAGGAAATGATTTATATAAAAATGGTGAGAGAAAGTGGTGATCGTAGGTGTTGGTGGTGGAATATTCCGGCGAGTGAATATATATGTATATAAATCACCGCTAAAAATGGTGAAGGGAAGGAGGAACTGAGGAAGGTACGAGGGAAAGAAAAGTGTTTGTGTGTCTGTCTGTCTATGTTGGATCTCACGTGGGCCCGGTTTTGTGAAAAGTACTTTTGATCTTTTTTTGAACATAAAAAGTTGTTTTGATTGACAAAATGAAACCCTACACTATTTTCTTTTTTCTCTCTCTCTCTCTTTAATTTTTTTTTACACTAAATAGCCTAAAAGGAAAGAAATCAACTTTTCACAATAGATGAGGGCGAATTGAGCGACTCCATTTGGGTGACTGAGCGATTTTACTTTATTAATAAAATATGTGATATGTGTCAAAATTCTAGTGGAATCGCCACGTAGCCCTAGCCTATTTTGAGAATTTGATTTTGTTTTGGGCGAGATTTTTGACTTTTAACGTTTGGGCTATTTAGGAAATTTGTTCTTTTTTTATTCTATAAAAAAAATATCAAATCATAACGATATAAGACAACAAACATCACCACCAACATAATTTAATAAGACAAGCACCATCATCATCAAAACATATCCCACCTAAATATAAATATACTCCACAATACACTCACACACAAGAGAAAAACTAAAGAAAAAATTGGTTTCGCTAACACATACTTTATTTCAAATTTGTTGTGATCCTTTTCTAAATATTGCACTTTATGTAATGTTTTGTTGTTGTTTTTCAAACCAGAATATGTTAAGATCAAACTTATGACCTATTTCACAAAAACTCTTCTTTTCGGCCATATAAGAACGTTTTCTTCAACGGAACAGACGTCCGAAAGATGACCTGCAACTTTTTGTGAGTAAGGTTTAAACTTAAGAACTCCCTCACACTAGGCTATACTATTGGGCTTTAGTTCTAGTTTTTGTTTTTTACTTTAGAAAATACACCATACTTCAAAACTATGATGATAGTTCAAGCCTAAGTGATTTTGAAAACATACGAGGAGAATGTTGATGTCGACACAAACACCCGTAAACGCCAGCATATTGAACGAGCTTGCATACACTATTGTAGTAGCAACGACAATGAAAACGAGTTAAGGCCTTAAGGGCATTGCTTATTAGTGTTTGTAGACTAAATATAAGGGGGGTGGCAGCACCATGATTCATCTTTAAGCAATTTTAACCAATCAAATGTGGCTAACACATTTCATAATTCACCATGCCTCTCCTTCATTTTTTAGTGGCATTCATGATGCAAAAAATTTAATGGGGCAACGTTCGAAAATTTAATGAGGCAACGTTCGAGAATTTAATGCTCGCCTCTATACCGAATCGGTATCACATACCGAATTGCATGCCATTTGATCCATGCCGAAGGACTTGTAATGGGCGATGCCGAGCGGCATCCGTTGCCGAGGCTTGATGCCGAATCCATTGCCACCCCCCTAAAAGTTCTAGCTTATCAAGCTTCAAACCATACCTCCTTTTAGGTCATTTGGTTAATTATGTGTGTACTCAGTGGCGCAGCTATTAAGGGGCGGGAGGGGGCGGCCGACCCCCCGAAATTTTTTTTGCGATGTAGGGGGTATATAGTTTTCGTGTAGAAAAATTTCGGTATATTCGGTTTCGACCCCCCATTTTAATTGTGAAATTGTTTTTATACATTAACCAATGAAATTGATCCATTACATTTTACATAAGCCCATCTACCCAACCCAAACTAAAATCCATTAATAAACAAAATGTGGGTATTAGATTGAAAATCTGACGTGGATATCATATTAGAAAATTAGGTTTTTCGTAGTTCCTGATCCTCTTTGGTTGCCGACAGAAGGAAAAAAAAAAAAAAAAAGAAAAGTAGCAAAGGGCTACTGTAGTGCAAGGTTTTAAGGGGCAAACCTTTCGGAGTTTGCTCCGGTATTCGACTAGAGGATCAGAAGTATTTATCTAGCACGATATGTATTATTTCTCGACACTCATTTATTTATTAAGTTTCATTATTCTTAATTACAATATTGATTCTGCATGATTTTTGATTGTCATGATGCCTTTCGTGTTTTATTAAATTAAGAAATAGCTTAATGTTTAGTTGATTCTGGCTGAACTCTAATTTCTTCAATGAATCGAACCACGTACCAACCGTTTGTCTCCTTTTTAATGTTTAGTTGTCTTGGACAAATGTTTAGTTTTTTAGTGATTGAAACTTTTTTTTATATAATGATAGTATTTAATTTTTTACTCGACCCGAATCGAATCACCGACCCAAACATATTACCCGAAAAATAGCGTTAGGAAAAAAAAAATTTAGATCCCGACCCCCCACTGAAAATTTTCAAGCTTCGCCACTGTGTGTACTCTTAGTGATCTAATAAGATCCTTAAGGATTTGTTAATCTTTATATATAACACTCTTAGAAACAAATGAAGTAGTTGGGTAGAATATTATAATAGTACAACGATACATGTCGTCAACTTCTAACATTATTAAGAAAACGGAATATTCAAATATTAGTCGTGGACGGGCATTAGCATAGGACATAGGTCCAAGATGTGCTGTCATTATTTTATTGTAAAAGGTTATTAAATCTAACTCTCTGACAATAACTACTCCATAACATCATACTGTATTTAAATAGAGGTAAAGTTATGAAATGACAAAGGACGGTGAAAGTTTATCGCTACAATTTACAAAGTTTTAAAATTGACATTTTACGAATGGTGGGTTTTTTTTGTTCATACTAAAGTTAAGGGTCCACGTGTAAATACACAGCTTGTCTTATGTTGAGACTACTTTGGAACTTAACGAGGTCAGAGACATCACTTACGGTTGCGATACGTAACTTGTCTAAATTTAGTACAGTACTTTTGTCAAAAATCTATATAAGTTAAAAAGAAAATGAATTATTAGCATGTAGGTTTTCTATGCATATCATTATGATTTTTTTCCTACCAAGAAAAGAAGATAAATGACATTTAACTTCAACCTTAACTCAACAGCTATGTGCCTAACATTACCAAACTTGTCTCTAGTCTGTACTTGGTTATCCAATGATTGATAAATGAAGCGAAACTTATACCAGTTATGTGTGAGGTCCTAGACAAATGTCGATTTACACGTGCGTGTACTATAATGGAAAGTAAAAACTTAACACATATTCAATGAGCATTGCATATACTTCTAACTTTTGTCTAGAGGTTTGAACCCGATCTCAGATATATGCAAATCCAATTTCACTTGAGGCCTTGTCGATTCTCTAAAAAATTTGTCCGAAGTGGTTTCCTACTTCCAATATCCAGCTAGAAAAATCTTGTTATATAGTTCGATATTTCAGTATCAGTGACCAAGTGTTTATGAAAAATTGAAAATCATTCTAATATTTTTTTGATAAGAAGTAAAGATACAACGTGAGTTTCTAATGGGCTAGTAGGACACTGTAACTAGATTAGGACCTTTGGGCCAAACTATTTTAACAAGATTGGGCTTGGTTAAAGCCCAAACCCCTAAACCTCATATTAGTGACAAATTCATGAATTTAACTAATAAAAATTTGTTAATACATTCATAAATTGGAGTTGATTTGTACACTCCACTTTTTTATTGGCACACTCATAGTACAAGTAATTAAAGTAGGATGTAAATATGGTACAATTGCCTGATGCAGTGTTTGGAGTGTCCTAATCAAAAAATAAAAGTGTGCAAATCAATTCCCTTCATAAATGGATAACGGATGAGGTTGCCCTGTTCAAGTTATCTAGAGAGGGTGAACCTTTTTGACTTAGTGCGGCATCACCAGTTTAGTCCCGTCCTAAGATTGTTTCCGACCATTCACTGGCATCAAAAAATGTATACAAGTCATTTCACTCGAACAATGTTATTATCTACCAAGTTTGGATATCCATCCAAAGCGAGCAACTAGATTAAAGTTTCCTACAAAGTCCATCGGTTTTTACCATATACAAAAAGACTAATATTTTTTGTACCATGTTTGACATATACTCATAAAATCCTTATATTGGTTTTTTACATATATGATGTTGACTTTTAACTAACAGGTTTTTATTGTTGAAGAGGGAATCTATTTAATGGCGGAAATTAAGGGAAACAATAAAAGTGCCTCACCACCAACACATAGAAACAAATATATTTTTCTTCTTCCTTCTTCTTCTTCTTCTTCTTATTATTAGCTCCCCACTCACTTATGATCATCCTTCATTCATTTCTTCTCAATTTTCATATATTCCATACTTTCATATTCAACAAATAAAACAAGTTCCTAAGACTGAATGAAAAATGTTAACTTGTGTACCAAGGTCTAAGCAAGCTAATAACGATCATGACGAATCGAAACGTAACGATGATGGCACAACCAACAAAAAGCCTATCAAAAGAATCGGCTCCCAGGTACATACTTGTTTCATATGAATTATGTCGTACTGACATAATTCAGCATGTGTACACACTTTTTTTAACAAGTGTACATACTATTAGACATATGCACTGATTAGGACATGTGAGATAGTTAGTTGCGGTTATAAGAAATAGAATAGACATATGTACTGCATTTTTTATGCAGTACATATGTCTAATGTATTTTTCAATATTAAGGATGAACTTTATTAGATAGTAAGTTCATAGTTTTGCATATATCGTTTGATGTTTCAATATTAACGATGCATTTTATTAGTTGTTAGTTTGTTACTAGTATTTTCTAACGCGAAAAATACTAGTTTCTGTCGTATTAATTTATTTATTTTCCTATAGGTTAAGGAAATGGCGCGAAAAGCGTCAGGAGCTTATCGTAGTTGCGCTCCATGTACACCAGCAACTACGATAACTCCACAACAACGCTTACAAAAAAGTAACAACGACACGGAGTCCGAATCCCCTATGTCGGTTTCTGAGAAATTTCGTTGGTCATATAGGCGTTCCGGGAGCAAAAACTCGAGCTCGGGGAGAGTATGGGGCAAGGAAATGGAAGCGCGGTTAAAAGGAATATCCGTAGGAAGTGATGTGGCGGTGACGGAGATGTTATCGGCCTCGGCTAGTGGCCGAAAATATGATCCGATAGTGTTGATGGAAGAAGTCGAACCCAAAGAGTGGGTTGCTCAAGTTGAACCGGGGGTTTTGATTACTTTTATTTCTTTGCCAACCGGTGGTAATGATCTTAAGCAAATCCGGTTCAGGTAACTAATTTTAACAGTCTTTGTTAAACTTTATTACTACTTTTTAATATCCTTTTGGAAAAGTTATGACCATGGTGCATGCAAGAAAATTTAATTACAGTTTGTTTGAATCGTTTGCATGTTAGTTTTAAGCAGTAGTAATTAGCATTAGTTCCAAATTAAAAATAGGTATATTAAAGTTTTAAATAAAAGCGCTTATACAAATTCACCATGTAACTCACTTAGACGGGATTGAGTATTGTTGTTGTTGTTTTAATGTTTATACAAATCCAAAAGAAACTAAAATGCTCGTTGCTAAGCAAATACTATACTATTATACACGCTAGAGGTAAACGGTAAATGGTAAAAAAAAAAAAAAAAAAATGATAGTCTTCTTCTGGTGTCTCTAAGCCACCATAATAAAATCGATAGACGAAACAGCCAATAGTAGTCGGTTCTCGTCTATCGATAGATACAAGGTTGCCAGAAGTAATCTATCCAAAAATTCGGTTGCCAAAGCTCAATAATGCAAAAAGAGAAAGTTCTCATATATTATACTTATTTTTATTTTATTAGCATTTTTGTTTGATTTTATTCTACTTTTTTGTGCTATAACTACTTTTCTACGCTAGTATAATTGAATAATAACCATATGAATGTTCATATACTAAATGCTAACTTAAAATAGAAGACACAAATTCATGAAGTCAACATATGATGGCAGTTATAGAGACAAAATGTGGTCCATCATTTAGTTTTTGTATGTTGCAAAGCATTTAAAACTTTTAGTACGAATTTATATATGACATAACTTTTGTCTATAAAAAGTTGCAATATATTGATTTTCTAACCACCACATTATGGCAGTAATTACATTTTCAAAACTTATGCTTCATTATGCAACTTTTTTGGCCTGTAAATAAGATAAAGATCTACACAATATTTACTTATAAGTCATGTAAACAAGATAAAGATTTAAAATCTCCTAATTCTCTCAACTACACAATTACACTGGCCGGAAGTCCACCTGAAAGCAGTCTCTCTACTGTCGGGTTTATCCTGATGATAAGGATATGATCTGTCTACATTTCACCTCCCCTTACCCTGCTGTGCGGCAGGATTGAATTTGTTGTTGTTGTTGTTGCTGCTGCTGTTGTATGTTTGTATGGACTTCATATTTTTTTCTATTTAAGCCAATAGCTTTTCACAAAATTAGTTGGCCATTAAATAGTTAAGGTTAGGCCATTGTTAGCAAAGACGTGATAAGATGAACACATCCTGATTATCTTTTTCTGTATATTTAAATGTTATTGAGTTGTAAGAGTGACAATGACTAAAGTATATACACATTTTTAATCCCTTTGGAAAGATGGATATTCTAAAATACTCTATACTAGGTATACCTAACCATTTATATAAAGAGCTATAATCACTACTCAAGTTTGTTAATGGTATGGAAAATAACTTTTTGCATTATCCTTTGAGAATATTCGAGTTAATGCCTAATTATAATGTCCCCATGTACCTTTTAGTCAATATTGAGGTTCTATAGATGTTTGAGTTGTAGGTTTAAAAACAATAACAACAACAATACTAGTAACTTATGTCACATCAAGCTATGAAAAGATGTAGACAATCAAACTCGTACATGAGACCTCCAATAAGTGTAAGTGTAAGTTCAGAACCTGACGTGTATTGTAGGTTTAAAAAGGACATTAGGGGGAAAAAATAACTTTAGACTTGCTTTTGGTTGGGGTCAAAATGTCTTTTGTGGGGTTGAAAAGTTGCATGCATCATTAGAACATTAAGCAGTCTTATGTTCGGTGAAAGGACATGTCGTTCATTACATAGTTTAGTGGTCGTTAGATTGAATTTTCTTACTAATTATGCGCTTTAAACTTATTCCTGTCTCCTACTTAATCGAATCATGAAAAGTGAGAGTTACTGATTCTGAACTTCGTATTTGTTTAGTAGTTGTAATTCACACGACAATTAGCCTTTTTCAAATTGATCATTAACCATAATCACAGTTTATTTCAAGCTGTCTACACCTTGAAAAGGCGAAGTCTTTTAGCTAAACTACAAGACTAGTCAAATATGATTTGCGCGCGATTTGTGTTGTATGCAGCTTGGGAGTCAAAATCTGAACACTGTGCAAAACCTTAGAATTACCCTAATCATATCGTTCACACCATCATGACATAGGCCCCCCTGGCACAAGAAACTTTTCAACTTTTGTTAGAGTAAAAGCATAGTGTATCAAGAATTTTCTTTTCACTTTATTCTGTAAGTACGAAGTTTTACATGAATCCTGTTAACCAAAATAAACAAACATGTATATACAACAACGATAATACCCAATTCCGTCAGAATGGGGTATGAGGGAGGTAGGATGTTGACAATCACACCCATTGACGGACCCAAAGGGTTCACGGAAACCCCACGGATTATTGTCCCGTTGTGTAATTTTTTGTCAAAAGTCCTATTTTTTTTGCGAAATGAAGACCCCTAAATTTTGTGTCACTTGTTTTGTCAAGTTAATCTATAGTGTATTACTCTTAATAGAAATGTGAAACTGGTCACTTATAGACTTGAGTCCGCTCCTGGTCACACACTCCTACCCGAGCGTAGATGAAATGTATCGGAAAATAAGGGACTATTTAATGGGCCATATTTAAACTCTTTGTTTTGTTGGTGAAAGCCTTTATACCAGAATGTTGTTGCCTTGTCAGAAAATGGAATCCATCAACTTTTTAGTACCTTGTCACCTCTTGAGTTTGTCATGTTGTAATCTCAAAGATCACAAAAATGAAAACAAGAAAACTGACTTGATTTGAGGTCCACATTATATGTAACATGATTTGATACTACTGTTTGAATTCTAGGACATACAACAGAGTGCATGTTCTACAGTAGTATCCGTAAACCGGGCACATTATTGCTCATAGTTGTCTCTTTTAGGCCGTTAAGCTGATCCTTCTGTCAAAGTTAGCGTCATCGTCCTATCATTGAAAAGATGAGTTACGAGGATATAACATTATATTTAGAGATGAATTTTTCGGCCTTTGCAAGTAAACGGAAAAAAACACGTTGAACATTGTATATTATGTGACGACAATTTATTCGGTCAAGGGACACAAAAATTGCACATATGATTGTGCATAGAAAGCACTTTTGTTCATTGAAAAGATTAATAAGTGGAAGAATGCCCTTCTAGTAATATTTTAGTATGGCCTAAACTACAAGTGACTTTTTGTGTATATCCACTTCAAATTAATAAGAATCATGCCAATAATTTTATGTCATACCAAGGAATGTGTTCATAATAAAACTATACTTCGCCATAATTATGTTATATACCTAACATCAAGCGTTTCTTTTTCAGCCGCGAAATGTTTAACAAGTGGCAAGCACAAAGATGGTGGCAAGATAACTACGAGAAGGTAATGGAGCTTTACAATGTCAAAAGGTTAAGCCGTCAAGCGTTTCCCCTTCCAACAGCCACAAAATCAGAAGATGAACCTACCCTCGAGTCAAAGGTATGTTACTCGTTACCATAGTTTGTGGTATATGGTTTAAATGTCAATAATACGGTTAATTCTATTATGTAACAGAACTCAAAAACTGATCCTGTTGAAGACAGTCCTCTAACACCAACTTTAAGTAAGGAAAGAGTACCTCACACCTTACATGACCACCAAAGTTCAACCGTAACGCCCTCCACCAGTGAAGGTGACTCCTCTGGGCTCACAGTTACTTCAAAAGGATCAAGTATTAGTGGAACAAAAACAGAAACATCATCAATGGATGCCTCTACAAGTGCCACCTCACCAAAAGAGGCAGATCGCACAGAAGAGGCTTCCATTAGTAATGTGAGTGATGCTGATAATGAATGGGTGGAGGAGGATGAACCCGGTGTTTATATCACGATCAGAGTTCTTCCTGATGGATCAAGGGAACTCAGACGTGTCAGATTCAGGTTAGCAACAAATTATATGCTTATTGTATTGCAGCCGTGAAACTTTCGGTTAAACCTGTGACATAAGATATGTTTATACAAATGTTTTTTTGGGTAAAAATGTTTATACAAATGTTAATGTTACGAAAGAAATGTTTATACAAATAAATGTATTGCAAATAAATGTGACATAAGATATGTTTATACAAATGTTGTTACGAATGAAATTGATATGCTTATTGTATTGCAGCCGTGAAACTTTCGGAGAGGTGCATGCTAGAATTTGGTGGGAAGAGAACCGAGCAAGGATACACAAGCAGTACTTATGATCAAATAAACACGGGATATTTGCATAAATACCAACATGCTAATTAATTTGTCATGTTTTGGTCATTGTACTTTTAGTATATTAGGTTTCACTAAAACATGGTTTTGTGTCCCGTTTGGGTCATTAATTTGTACCAGAAACACTTAAAATGGCCCAAACGGGACAAATCACATATTTACGACTCAGATTTACAATCAAAGTACATCTTGTGTAGAACGGGACATATGAATAAGTAAGTTGGTAGTTTATGCAAATATCCCACTGACATAGCGTCTCGTGGAAAGATTTCAGGCTGCTGCAACTACATTCTATGCCAAAATTGCATATATGTTTGCTTTTTTTTTTTTTTTAATGTTCTATTTTTGGTGATTTGGTAGCATTTTAAGAATGTTTCGCAAATTGGTGTAATATAATCGGGTTGGTATAGAAGTGAAATTTTGGTATATGCTGTAATTTAAACAAAGGTAAGTTATAAACTTTTTCTTGAAGTCTTGACCTTGAATCATGAAACGCAAGAGAACCTAAAAGTATCGTCTTTGCAATCTTAAACGGTACAACCAATGAATGACCGAACCTAAAAGTGTTGTGTATAATTCTCATATCTCTATAGTTAATCGAATATGTTAAAGGCGTTGAGGATAGATTTGTAGAGTGTTGTTACTTCTTTCTGATGTCATTTGTAGAATATTAGCAAGTTAATAGAATCATTATATTGTGATGTACAATTTGCTATAAATTGATTCTACATGTCAGTTGTAGACATAATCTCAGATTAAAATTGTTATCGGTACATCTACAACGACTAAAAGAATATAGGGAATAAAAAGGTGGTCGAATTTGATCACGACAAGCGTGTAGCAGTGGTTGCTGGTGGTGATGCAGAGCCAACATATCTAATCAAAACTTCTTGAGGGAGTAGATGATACTGGATATCAAGTTGTTCGAATATATTCTTTAGCTCCAGCACGAGGTTTGATTTTCTGTCACTTTTCTCTTCGTGGTTCTGAAAGTTGATTGTATGTGTAACGTAGAGGCTCATTTTCATCTTGTTCACATTTTCGATCTCTCTAACTCTAACACTGTGATTCGGACGCCATAGTTGTGGTTTGCTCTCTATGTACCTGAAAAATCAAATCGCAAAATTTACATTAAGAACGTTAATCAAAACCTAACCTCGAGATCATATTGCACGCGAGGGTGTTTGCTATTCTTATTTTAACCACTTATGTTTACTAGGCACATCTTTTAACGTATCTCTAGCAGGCAAACATTTACAAGTGCTTGTCTGTTTTTAAAAAACCGAGTTTATAGAAAAACTTTTAATTACTGCTTTTGATATTGTTTTAGCCATACGGTTATGAACATTTTTCTCTCAAAAAAACACAATGTTTAGTATTCACAAACCATGGATTATGTCACCGGTTGATAAGTTAAATGTGACATCCTGCCCTCATTGTCAGTCCCCAAAACATCTACCTTCATTCCTTGTTTCCTACACAAAATAAGACACTCTACCGTTTTATTAATACTTAACACATCTAGCTTCAGTAAGAGGGTGTTTGGCATTGCTTATTTTAGTGTTTATCTGCTTATTTTTAAAGAAGACAAGTTGGTTTGCGTGTATAGATGAACTGCTTATTTTGGAGCACGTATGCACTTGAACATTAGTATGCACTTGAGAAGAAGAAATCCCAAACACCCCCTAACTGCAATAATTCTAAGTGTGTTTAAGCAAAATATGAACAAAACTCGGTTGAATGCAATATAAGAGATCGAGAAGTAGAGTTGACTTACGCTTTAATCTTATCTTTTAGAGCTAAGATCTTCTCGATTGAAGTGGAAACATCAAGGTCGAACTCTATGGAATCGCCCATTTCCGGGCTTCTGTTGAAATTGCTAATGGCTTTGGTAGCCAATATTGCATTCGGGTAAAAAATCTTCTCGTTGTCATATCTCAGAAAGATAGTAGTCAATATGTTCACTTCTTCTACGACAAGCTGTAGGTTTATATTCATAAGAATAAGTAACGAGTTAAGAACAAATTGTTGCTAGTAGATTTAGTTCGGTATTAAGTTACCTGAACACCATCGACGACACAACGGTCACCTACATCGAATGGATGCATTATAAACACGAAGATTATGGCTTCAAATGCTGTCTTAGCAGATGTCCCAAACATGAAGACCCCGAGTAATAACTGTGATGAGATGAAAAGTAATACTTCGGTTGTTGCAATTCCCATGAGAAGTAACCAAACGATTAAGACTACAAATACTGTCAAGCCAGAAACAAGCTTGTTTAGCTCCTCTATCGCTGTTTTTGTGTCGTTCAAAGAAAGCGCCAAATATTTACGCTCCTTATACACATTCACCTAGACACAAAGATAACAATTTATTTTTCAAATGAATGGAGAAAACCGAAAAATGACAGAGTAATAGTAATTACCACCCAATTATTAAACGACTTCTTTTTAATCTTTCCAGTTTCGACTGCTCCTTCGAACAATGGAAGCACTTTCTTGACATCATCTATGGTCATAAAACGCAAAAGATCATCCTCTTCGATGTACCTAGTTTGATATGACAAGAATTAAGCACAATGGACAGAAAATAAGCATGTAGCAACCTGCTTGCTTTTAAGTACTTATGTATTCTAAAATAAGCACATAAGCAGTTTTCGACTGAATGTTTAAGATTTCTTATATAAACATATATAAGCAATCCCAAACGCTCCTTAAGAAATAGAAATTTATACGACAAATCTTACTTTTTGTGTTTAGCTACATTTAGAAATATAGCACGACCCGCGTTTTGAGCTTCCCATTCACAAGTAATATTTCCTTCCTTTTGTTCATATTGCTCCGAATTGTCTTCAGTTTCATCAAGTGTCTTAGTAAGTGTAGAAAATCCCGACTTTCTCACAACTTTGATTAACCCTTTCATTGTCCAAGCCGATACCTTTCCTTTCTTCATCTTTTGAAGCTTTTTTACATCAATAACCTTTTCCTTCTTTTGTGTTCCCGCTTCACTTCTAAAATTCAACTGTCTACTTGGTAGACTTTCAGTATCCTCCATCAAAGGGGGCCCCGAAAGGGTCTGAAGTACATACTGATGAAATATGTTTTCTTGAATCCTATCAAAGAATAACTTAACATGAAATGACGAAGCCAAAAGCTTTACTAATAGCGTTTTGATGACCCACGCACCAGAACCAACAAGTGTCGACGCGATTCCTCTAGTGATGTAATTCAATACCTTGGATGTGTTTCTTGATCTACGGACACCGTGGTTGATTAACAGGCCCCATGTTAGTAGAATTAAGCCTAACCATATAAAAACCTGAACGCTCTTTTGCAAACTATAAAGAAAGTATAAAACTTTCTTTTTAAGCATATACTCTTTCTCGATCAAGAAAACTATAGCATTTGTAAACCACTCGGAAAACAAACGACCGCAGAATATTGCTAAAACTAGTACACACCATTTCCATAATTTTAAACTCCATATATCGCTATTCACAAGTTTATCCACTGTTAAGCTTAGAACTAAAACCACCGATACGCAGACAAATATACTAAACTCAATAAAAAACAAAACCTTTTTTTTCTTAGATTTTTTAACGGTCTGCTTAGCTTGAAGAAGTTTTGTATAGTATACGTCATCATCGTCGTCTTCTTCTGTTTGCGTCGTTGTAGGTGTTATTGGAGTGGATACTATAGGAGTCTTAGTCTCTTGAGATGGCGAACCACTTTTTACTTTATCATTCTCCATTTTCCAGTTGTTGGGAATTGCTGGCTCAATGAGTCTTGACTTTGGCTTGGGGTATGGAGAACTTGCCAATGATCTTTTGCCAGTGTCATCCTCGACCTTCAGGGCTGCAACTGGATCAGCCTTTGGTATCTCTAGAGTCGAAGAGCTCGTAAATGAGGGAACTTTTTTCCTTGATCTAAGACCGGGGTCTATATTCACTGGAGCAGCCTGTAGCATAGTAGCTGGTAAAGCTGGTGGTGGATCAATTTGAAGAAACTTCTTAAACGAATACGAGCCAGATTCTTGCTTCTCAATGCCCTCAGCCGCAGCGTCAACTTTTCCATTTCCATTTGCATCATTAGTATTCGAGGTTTGCTCAGGACTCGATATCTCTACTACGACTTCATGATCACCATCCAACTCTTTTTCCATGAACTATAACTCGACTTCAAAAGCAAATATTTTTGTTATTTGAATTTTATCTCTTTGTGAACTTGATCATCTATGAACATAACATAATATTAATAGAATTTAAGACACACAAGATAAAGACAAAGTCAATGGTAATGACAACACAAGTTGTTGCATAGGACTAATGGTATAATAATATTAAGAGCAGCCATTCATGAAGTCTTTTCACCTAATCAATTATATGGATTACATTTTATATATATTTATCTAAATTATATATATTTATCTAAATCTGTGGATTCAGAAATTTTAAAAATTATTTCTTGGCATTGTATGAAAAAAACATGAAAAAATTGTGCAACTTGTAGTTTTTGAAAGATTTGTCTTGAGAAAGTGAGGTAAGGTACATTGAACTAATAGTTGTCAACTTTGACCATGTTTTGCCAGGATCAATGATTATCATATGAAATGCAATATAAACATGGTGTTTACTTAAGTTAAGAGTTTTAGTATAACATTCTTGAAATCGTGCCGAATGATACATGAAGCAAAGACTGCTTCGCCGAGGAAAATTAAAATGAAAATACGTTAAGATGGAATAGTATTCATCGTCAACTATTAATTCTTGTAACAAAATTACGTTAAAAATCCAACGCAGGAGAGTAGTTTCTTAGAGTGATTAATACTGAGACTTTCACCGCTGATATGGATTCATTAAATCATCTTTAAGGTGAGATCATTACTATGTGAAGTTTTAGTGCCGAGTGGAACTCTTATTAAGCACAAGATGTTCAACTCGGTACTATTCATTTTGTATCAGTTTGCGAGACCATGCTATAGACATATGTGTTTGTTGATCATTGACTACACATAATTCCTATGGAGTATTAAGCACAAGTTGATCTAGTTTCATTTATATCTTAAAAGTAGTTTCATTTTCATTGTCGAATTGATATCTTTGTCATGTTTTTCCTTTTCCTACGCTTACAAAACTACAAATAAACATTCTAAGTTGAGCCAGAGGCCCAGAAATGGAATGGGCTAACTAGTGACCCAACTTATTTAATCATAGATAAGCCCAGATCATAGCCTGTTTATCCGGTTGGATTAAAACAAAATATATATGTTTCACATTGGGTTTAGGGATAATCAGGCTCGAACTGATGACTTCCACTACGTCAAGGTTTACTCAACTCATCCACCCCATACCGTGACAATTCATAACTTTATAAGGTACATTTCATGAATAATAGTTGTCAACTTTGGTTAGCTGGAGATCAAGTGTCAAAATTGACCATGTTTTGCTAGGATTGATTATCATGTAAATGCAATCTAAACATGGTGTTTAATTAAGTTAGGAGTTTTATTACCTCCGCATATATACGCGCCATACCGAAATCTGCAAGTTTTAGCTGTCCAGGAGGTCCTATCAAGAGATTATTTGGTTTCATATCCCTGCCAAAATAAGTTTGAGGAAATCAAGAAAGCAATTTGTCAAGTAGGATTGTTAAAGAAACTAATTTAAACCCGCCAAAAAAAGTTTCTTATGGCAAACAGTAAGTCCTTTCAGTGTTATTTGAATATATGACTTTATAGTCTATCGTGAATTACAGCTTCAAGATCAGTTTCCAACAACTCAAAAACAAAATGCAAGTTCACGAATTTTCTTCCTGTCTGTCCAAGAAACCGATAAGTATTATACAGCCAAACATGAGAAATTTCTTAACTACTGAAGGAAAAAGTTTAGGTCATATTCAACAAAAGCTTTAGTATGTCTGTCGTATCAAAGTTGTTTGAGTGTTTTTCTCAAAAACAAGTACAGATCAAGACTGGAATATAATGTTATTGCCATGGATTCATAAGTTTACAAATTTTTTGCAACCAACTTTACACATATTTACGAGCATATACAAATCAAAACAAATGCAAACATTAAATTTCAGATTACACAAGCAATATCACAACCACAAACACATGTCATTTATAGATTACACAAGTCTCTTTTTTTTTTTTACACAAAACAAACATATATAATGAAAAGATCAAAGTTTTATAAAATTCCAAATTCAACACTATAATTAAGTAAAGAATGGTCCATTATCAAATAAAAGAATGATTGTTTTCCCGCAAACTACATATATCTTACACGACTAGTATCTCAAAGCAATCAGCAAACAAAGCCACCGAGAAATTGGCCAATCTCGATTAAATAACAACAGATTACTCTCGATTGTTATTTAATCGAGAACGAGCTGCTCTTGATTTTTTTGGAGCATTTGGAGCTTCAAACTCTTGACACGGGATCTTTGTCGGTGTAATATAATCAAGGTGCATCCTCTTTGCAATCATAGCCTGCAAAATAAACAAACTTAATAAGAAACAATTTATAAATAAAACAACAAAATCGACAAATAGCGAATATATACTTACAGCTTCTCTAAACGTTTTCGACACAATAAACAATCTCTTGAGATCATCATAGTCAACACCACATGGAACCTTAATCTGCAAAGACAAACAAACATTAATATCACTATATATGAAGAACAATTAAAAAATTATTCGTAACTTACAAGTAGATCCTGAGGCAGTGCTTCGATCGAAACCATATCCAAACTGTTGAAATATTGAAGATCGATCAAGAAGGAATACAATTCACCTCCTTTAATAGCTAAACCGATTAGGAAAATAAGGAAGTTTTTTTTACGCGGTAATTAATGTTTTTGAAAGGTATTTTTTTTACCTGCACTTACAAAGCCCAATAATATTGTTCTACAAGTGGCCCAGAAAGGGACTGACCGGTGGCCCAAATACTTTTAGTATAAATAAGCCCATGACTCATAGCCCAAAAATACAAAATCTATATGTTTTTAGTTAGGTTCCACTTAGCTATCTGCTTGCTAAGAAATGGTTGATGATTTATTTAATTAATTTGGTGAAAAGTAAAGATAGAACCTGTAATATGATTCAAATATGTAGAACATGTCAATTGAGTAGAGAATCGCGTTAATCATTTTGAAACGCTTACAAATGCACGTTCGAGGTTGATTAAGTTGGTGCGTATAAAATAGTTTTAACTTCCCTTGTTATAATTTTTGATGCATACTTTAAGTGAAATAAATATACAATGTAGCATCCTTGTATAGTTGTATGTTAAAAAAGGCAGCCTAGCTACATGGGTGGAGTGGTTGTCTTGTGAACACTTGAACCATGTTGTATGCCACAATACTTTTGGTTGGAGTCTATGTAGATAAATATATCATGCTTATACCTTTCTAGTCTATACCACTCCACTTCATGATAGATTTTGTACTTGCCTAGTAATGGCACTTGCTGGCATCTACAAAGGCACCATTGCAAAAATGCACCCTTTTTACTACTTTATCATAAATAGACTTTAAATTTATGTGACCCACACTTTTTAGTACAATATGCTATATCAATCATAATTTGCAAGATTTTTTCTTAACCTAAAAGTTAAGAGTTGATTATAATCAATTGCTTTCTTTTTAACCTACAATCATAATTTGTGGGGAGATTTATATAATGACATTTATGAAATGTGAAATGTTAAAATCTTTGAACTTATTTGATTGATTAATATACTTTATCATGGTAAAAAATACTTTTATCCCCAAAAAAAACCGTAAAATGCATTTTGTAAAAGTAACTTTTCACTTTGGTGATACGAAACAACCCTTTACCTTTTGAGTTTTATATTTTCACTTCTTTTTAAAGTTTTTAATATAAAGTTAACCCTGAAACTTATTAAACGTTCTATTTGTACTTCTTTTACATCATTTTTCTCTTTCTTATTAATACTTTTTATTGTAAAAAATATTAAAACTTGATTCGATAGCTACAAAATGAAAGTTATAATTTAACCCGTCGAGACCCTTGGAGTTCGTTACTACGACTTCAACTACTTGAGCAGAACCCTTTGAAATCATTAAATAAGACGTGGCCTCTTTATATAGTTTGAGGCCTCCAAACATTACATGGAAATATTCTAGAGGACTTAAGTAAGAATTATTCTATAAAGTATGAATGATTTTACGAGTTACTCCGCATTACTTTAGATTATTCCCCAGCTGAAACGAGCGGACGAATACTTTTTGGTAAGTAACCATTTACAACTTTTTCATATAGCTAACTGATCTAGGTTTTACTAACAATAACACGACTCGTAAACTGATTTGGTATGAGCCTTATTCTGGACAACACAGTTTGATTCGGATGGAATCTTCCCCCGAATCATACCTCATCCTTGATCGTAAATCGCCACTCACTTGAACATTGTATCGAACTCGATCTATGTACTCTAGTAATCTAGTAATGTTACATATCTTTGTTTGACAATTGTAATGTTGGAACATCACCATGTATTATTATTTACCTGAGCTAGGAAACATTAAAGAATAAGGAATAGTAGTTTAAATAGTGCCAGCAGTTTTTGTCTCTCGACAATTTCATCTTTTGATGTTATTGCTCAGAAATAACACCCCCACGCTTCTTATAAAATGTCTCATACTTAACTTATATATATCTCCCTCCTCTTCACACTCCCCATAATCGAAGCCGCATCATTTGGCTTTTTCACACCTCTCCTACACATATAACCAGACACTCGTCATATCAGTATCACATCAGTTCAGTAAAAAACCAACACATGAATATACCCGATAGAAATTCAAATTCTTATAGGAATGCGTATCAACTACCACCACCTCACAGGAGGAAAACTCCGTCGTTTTCCTCCTCTCTCCTCGACTCTATTCTTCGATCCATCGACGAAACTAACGAGCATGTCTCACAACAACAACAACTTCACGACCACGACCACGATCACAACCTTACTTTTGCTTATGAGCCTAAAGTAATGAGCAAAATTAATGTGAAAAAATCACATGCGATAAATGAAGGTGTTGAACAACAAATGCCGAGCCTCCGTAGAGCGATCATGATTGATCAATGGATGGAGACTCAGAATAACAATAACAATAACAGTAACAATATTAGTTACTGTAATGGTAACAGTCAGAGTACTGACTGTTACATTTCTAGAAAAAGTACTAGAAAGTGTAGTTCAGATTCAATCAGTAGCGGAACGACGTTCACTACGTCGTCCGCTACATCTGAACAAACGGAAACCCCGTCAACCTATAGATCCTTACCAAACTCCTTCACAATATCGCGAAATACTGCTGAAGCAGTTTTTCGCGATAATACTCAAAAAGGTGACTCGAAACGTGAAGGAAAGTTTATGAAGTTAACTAAACTTCGTGCCATGAAAATATACGGCGACTTAAAGAAAGTAAAACAGCCCATTTCGCCAGGGAGTCGAATTTCGGCGTTCTTATACTCACTTTTCGCGTCTTCTAAGAAGGCGAAAATTGAGGAATCCATACAGAATTTTCGAACGTTGAAAAAGTCACGTTCGATAAAACAAGACACGACTATGTCGTGTACCTCGTTTTCTAGGTCATGTATGAGCAAAAAACAACATAGTAATGGTGTGAAAAGGTCTGTTAGATTTTATCCTGAAACCGAAACTGTTGATGTTATGGGTCGAAAATCGAGTAGTGAACGTGACCAAAAATTCGAGAGACGATGGTTTACGGAGAAAAGTTACGTGAGAAACTATAGGAATTTTGTGGTTGAAGACGATATCGAAGATGAAAATGAAGATGAAGATGATTTGTTTGAGCTTGAAATTGTTGGTGGTGTAACTAGTGGTTATGGACAAGAATTACCTGTGTTTGAGACTACAGATTTGAGAAAAATTAGGATTTGATTTATGTTAGCTAGCTATATTTAAATTAATCCTTTGATGTTATAAATAAATATTGTTGTTTCTTTTGTGTGATTAATTCATCTCTTTAGGTATGAAATTTGTTGCTATTTTTGTTAAGATCATGATTTGTTCTTCTTCTTCGTCGCAGTCGTCGTGAGATGTGTTGAAAATCATGTTTAGAAGTGATTAAATCTATAGGATTAAATCCTATGTATTAGTCAGCCAAAAGATCAGAAATCATGGTTACCAAACAAAATCTATAGAATTAGTACATTTTCTAAAGTTCTGGTTATAATAAACTTGTATTAAGTATCTAGATGTCAAATAATCAATTTAGAAGTAGCTACGTACGTAAACCTTCCTTCGATTATTTGTTAGTATCATTTAGATGTATAAATACTCGACGTATATCCACATACTTATTACTTATATACCGTATGATTGATATCCCGTGCATGTCTCAAAATGCATGACTTGAACCACAACTTCTTGGTCGACTGTTCTATCACGTACGGTTAAGACCAAAACCTTTGGTTCCGAAACCGTTTAACACTCAAACAAATAATTTTTTGAGTCTCATAACTTCAAAACTCAGTGACTGGCTTCTAAAAAAGCATGTAATTATGGAAGGGGTAAAAAATTTACCCCGTGTGCTTAATCATTTTAAATAAATAACGACATAATTATCTATATCGACGTGTTAAATGATTATGGGTGAACGAGAATACTATTTTTGAAATTGAGTTCTTTTAATAATATTTGTCCTTTATTTTATTAAAAGCATAATAATTACCTAAAAGCATATAGTAAATTAGTAACCGATTGGTTGATTCATTTCTAAGCAACCATTATTTATTTGTAAACGTACACATTTTATACTAAAGGTTTCTAAAAAAAACCTAAGGGCGTGTTTAATTGTAGAAAAGTTTTATTAATTTTCTTTTTTTAGTTTTTCTAGAATGGAATAAACTTTTTTTCGGGAACCTTTTGAAAACTAGAGAATTCTAAATTCAAGTTCTCTAACTCATAAATAACAAAAAACTGATTTTCTATTTTCAGTAGAGAAATCTCAAAAAATATCTATTTTAAACACGTTTTCTGTTTTATGTGTGTTTCTATAAAATTTTTATGTGAACATTCCTCTCTAAAAGGAAGTCGTGAATGTCTCACTCATTCACAACTACTTACACATTATACATATCGCAACAACGCAAAAGATGTTTTTCTTGCGTGTACTTTTTTAGTGTGTGCAGATGAATCGGGACATTTTAGACGGCGATGGCGATCGTTATCTTTGGGTGGGATGGATACCTAAAAGTTCATTTTGAAAAGGAAGTAACATTTTAAGATTGAGATTATAAATACATACAAATAGAACAAACTAAAAGTTCAATTTGATTTCTTTGGAAAATTTGGACAAGGGTCCAATTAGGGGTGGCAATTCGGGTCGGGTTCGGGTTAGCGGGTTCGGGTTGTCAGGTTGGCGGGTCAGAAAACCTCAACCCGAACCCGACCCATTTAAATCATCGGGTCAGCTACGTCAACCCTAACCTGTTTACACTTAACCCGAACCTGACCCATTTAACCCGTATATATACTTGGGTTGACGGGTTAAATAGATTATACGGGTTGAATATGTTAAACGGGTTTCGGGTTGACCCATTTAACCCGTTTTATATACAAAAGTTATCACATTACACGAGTTAAACGGGTTAGCGGATCGATCCGTTTAACCCGTTTAACCCATTTAACCCATATAATTAAATAAAAATAAATTTTAGTATAAGAAAAAAAATCTTAAACGGGTTGGCGGGTCGACCCATTTATTTTATTCCCAACCCGAACCTGACCTGTTTAATAAACGGGTTGGATATGTCGACCCAAACCTGACCCGAAATCTATTTAGCTCAACCCGAACCTGTTAATTTTCGTGTCGGTTTCAGGTCGGGTTTCGTGTCGGGTTAGAAATTGCCACCCCTAGGTCCAATGAGAAGAATCTTGCACAAGTCAAATAAAAGCATAAGGATACATGATGGCGCACATGCAAAACTCTTACTTTTGCACCTAATCAATTCTAAAGTAGATTTTCCAACTTTTGCACTCATTGTGCATCAATATAACATACACATTTCTTTACTTTTTTAGCTTTTTAACATCATGTTTCTTTAATTTGTCAAATCAAATCCACCATCCTATAAAGTTTAACCTTACTTTTGTGTTTTCTATGGCAAAACATACATGTCTTTTATGCTGAAAATTAATTTTTGACTGTTTTGATTTGTGGTTTTTAACTTGTAGTACACCATGTACCAATATTCTTGATGGGGTTTTATTATAGTCATTCATATACCAACTTGACTTTTTGGACTAAACATACATGTGTGAAACTCGAACATTTAATATCTTATTAATGGTTACTAATAGTTGTCTTATTATATTAAGGTTTTATTTTTTATTTTTTATTATTTTTTTAACGGCGTATTAGTTGTTAGTGGTTTATGTTCAGCAGTGACATCCAATTGGACAGTATGCTGACCCTGAAACCTGCCTGATCTTCCTTTATCGCCTGATGGGTAAAAATCCCGGGTGAAACTCGAATTTGAGACCTCCCTAATGCACCTTAAGGTTGTAGAGAAAAAAAGCTGATGGAGACGTAAAGTAACGATGATAAATGCAGTCTTAGTGTCTCCTTATTACATCCGGCCTTAACTGAATACTTTAATTCGCTACTTTAAGCTACAAAAATACTTTGTAGGTATGATGGGCCAAAACTAATCTATGCCGACTTAACAATAATCACAGCATATTATGGCATATACGTACGGGAAAGTATAGAATAGACTTGTGTTATGGGTCATACCCGATATCATTAAAGTTTGAATCATTATCATCTAGAAACAAATGATTTTAACCTAACGTTTGCAAAAGTTTCTCCTATTTTATTGACACATACTAAAAAATTAAACTCGAAAAGGTTAAGTAAGGGAGGCACTAAATCTTCTTTTAGTAGAAAAACTCACAAATAAGTACGTATTAATTGATTTAATGCATATGATTACTAGTTATAATACCCGCGCACGCGCGGGTTTTTTTTTAAAATTTTTTTAAATGATATGTTTTTATTTATTAAAAAACAAATAATTTAATTTTTAAATTTGTTTTGTTGATATACTACATAAGCAGAAGATAAACACAAAACATAAAGATAATATTCAACTAACGATAGGATTAAACTTTTAAATGATTATCTTTAATAATAAAAAATTATAATTAAAATCATAATAAAGAAATTATTACTAAAAAAGGTATGGTTCCATTTTTTTGAACTGAAAAATTCCCAATAGGGGTTTTGTTTTATTATATAAAAGATAAGTTGAGAATGATTTTTATTGTTGAATAATGATAATTTAAAAAGGTATACACTTATTAATATTAAATCTTAAAATATCTAGAGAAATTTTTTGTTATTTACACTAGCGATGGAGTATATCCCGTATACTCTTTTTAAAAAGGAGTATATATCCTGTATGCTCTTTCTAAAAATGAGTTACATTTTTCTAAAATTGAGTTACATTTTTCCTTTCCTACTTTAGTTTAACCACTAGAAGCCAATTATATCAAATTATATCAAAGAAATTCATCACACATATTCAACACTCTATAAGGCTACTGAAAAAAGTGGAATTCTTCAACGATCCATTGTTCGATTCACATCAGCTTTTTCTCTCTAACGACCTGACGACGACTAAGTTGCCACAGTGGTGACCAAGTTAATTTTTTTTTAATTGCAAATGGTACAAAGTTTTGTTTGTTTGTATGTATCAAAAGTCGGTCGTATATTCGAACTAGGTCGTGTGATTTGTGCTTCTCGACCGACCACGACTGATCTCCCACATTGGGGAAGACCGACCACGACCGATCCACTGCTAAAAGCCTAACTATTCTATGTGTAAATACGAGGTATTTTAAGCTCGCGCGTTGTGTCAGGTATCAAAACATATAGTATTTTTTTCAATCAAATATATACGTAGAATATAATATTGCAAAATATACAAGCGTAAGTATCGTTGATGAATCTTTACCCGCGTTGTAGCGGGTGTTTTTGAACATCATCAAGGATGTTAGTATATAAATATTTATTGATTTAGAGGCAATTGTGTATTGTTTATAAGATTAGAAAGGTGTTTTGATAATTACAAAAGAAGACAAAATTGTTAGTGTAATGAATAGTAGCATTCAAAATCTCACATGAACATGCATGAAATAATGGGCTAACATTTTTCAAATAATTGTGACTCATATATGTCATTCAATTATTAGATTCAGCTAAATTACAACTTGTTTGTGAAGACCATCTTCTAGCTAGCATATAAGTTCAAAAATTGTCTAGAAAAAAATAGCAACATATATCAAAACAGACCCCACATTTTGAATTCATGTATGGCACCAACCTATCCAAAATCCATGGTTGAAACATGAACATAGCCCAGGATCATTAATACTTGTCTTGCACCCTCATGTCAACCCAAAATACCAGCTATGCATGTTTTAGCTCCATATATAATTTGCAAGTGTCAAAACATGATTAAACTCTATATCTCAATCAATAACTAATAATTGCATTTAATTATTTGTGAAAATGTTGGAAATAATTCAGCTACAAATAATGGAACAAGCTTAAAAATGTTAAACTAGGCATTTAACTTTTACTAAAACTTTGTATATAAATCTTTAACCACCGTCAAATGGTTAAGTACCAGGTTCAAAACTCACTAGATATATATTTAGAGGTGGTCAAAGGAAAAATCATATACCTCGATTACACCACATTCATCTAAGTCAAAGACTCGATCTTTTTTAGATAATCTCAAGTGAGGAAACCTAGTCATTTGTATATATATGAATCTAAATTAGTTAGAAGGTATAATAAAATACAAGACAGGATCCCATCCATAGAATTGCAAGCAGGATACAGTTTGATAGAAGGAACATAAATAGCTCACATGTCTGTTGGTTAAGCCACATTATAAAACCTTATCAGATACTCACCATGCCACCTTCTATGTAGGAACTAGGAACTATAAACATATAATTTATGAGTTTATAACCATAATGCCAGTTATGTACTTACAGTATAAACTATTAGTAACATCATACGGATTGTCAGTTGGTCGTTAAGTGTTTTAGGACAAGGAGAATAACTTTTGATCCAAGCACGTAATTTTAATAATAACTGCCATTGTGGCGTTGTGTCAGTGGTATCATTTCTCACCGTAAATGCTTAGTTAACAAGGTAAGTAAGACTTTTGTGAAAATAGGTTATGGGTACAATCTCAACTCGATCTTGACTAAATTCATATCTTTATTGCGTGAGGCTAAGTCTTTATGAAAAGATCAAGTGACGCATATAAAAATGCACGGGATCAAGGTTTCTCTGTTAATCTAAACCTTTTTATAAAATTCTAATAAAAGCTAGCAGCGTAAAGGGATATCGATGACTTTTTCTTGTCAAATTAGTCATAAATTTGTTCATTTGATCGCTAGTTTTTTTTCTTTAAAGACTTGATTATCCTTAACTTCTTGAAGAATGACTTGATCAAATATTCCTCCTCACACAAACAATGAAATATATTATACGGGGTATAAAGTATATAAAAAAGATTTTGAAAATTTTTATTTCATTGCAAGAAAGATTCGATGAGAGTAGGGATAGTGGTGGATCGGATGATCGGGGTGGAGCCGTATCCATATCCATATGCATATCCATATAATTTTGCATTGTCCATATTAATATCTATATCTATTTGACTTTGATTTATCCATCCATATTCATATGTAACAGATGAAGCGGGTAAATAGATATCCGTTGAATATAGAAAGAAAAAATATATATAAAAAAAAATCAGCCATCTAAAAATTCCCAATTTTAATCAAAATAGAACGTATATTGCTATGTAAGCAAATACAATGTGACACTAAATTATAATGAATAACATTTCGTTCTCATGATTTCAGGTTTACTTTTGCTTCAAAAAGTTATTTATAACTTTGGATCACTTGTATAAAGCCTAAACATGTTAAGCACATCACTTATATAATGGTCTCACATTTCTTGAAAATCTTGTTACAAGTTAAGCACACCATCATACGAGAAGTGATATAAATTAAAGTTGTAAAAGATATATGTGTATATCTATAATATTTTTGGGTGATAAACAGGTGATCTATGAATGAAAAATATCATATATATCCGATCCACTAATAATTTCAGACATCCATATCCATATCCATATCCATTAATAACTCATATGTGTTTTTGATATCCAATATAAATGGATCGGATCCGCTGGATAACCATTTGACTGGATATCCATTCCCGTCTCTAGACGAGAGTCTTTTCTTGTAAAGAGAAGTGTTTGAATAATTTTAGGGGCAAACACTTTTGGAGCCTCAAAATTTATTCACATCAAAATGAGAATGATATATAAAATTGGATTCTAAATTTATTCAACTCTGCTTCAAGTGACCGAGTGTGATGAAACATTCATAAAAGGTTAAACCTAGAAGTTTACAATATATATCTTTATCACCATGTATATTTATCATATAAACTTTTGCACAGGACGTCTGCCTAGGGATGGAACTTAGAAGGAGTCGAGGGGGTTATGCCGTTGTGGCCCTCCTAAACTTTTTATCCTACGTACATTTTATACCCTTATGTTTTTAGTCATTTGTAATACAAAAATTTTAGTGTAATGTATATCGGCCTCTTAAAATAAATATTTTTTAAGTTGGACCCTCAACCAACGACGTTCAAGTTCCGTCCCTGACCAACTCAACTACGACAGTGATTAACACCCATTGTAGGTGCGCTAAGTATAAAGAAAATAATGTTAATGATAGCATGCATCAAGTATAATGGGATTATTAAAAGTATATAAAAAGAAAAGTAGGGTAGTAGAATAATGAAGGACCGTACAAAAGATGCAAGCTCATGCTCATGAGAAGAAGAAGCTGCAAGGGAGGCAGAAGCGCACGTGACCACCTGGCTTCTATGTCCCTTTGCTTTCAATGCCTCCACGTGCGATCGTTTCCTTCTAATTATGCATGTATTTTCAGTTTTCGTTCTTAATTTCATAACAAAAAATATATACATACCATTATACCAATTACCACATATGGTTTGTTCATGTTGTGTAAAGTTGACAAGTTCATAGTCTAGAAAACAAATCTAAGGGTCCGCTTGGTTCAAATCAAGGAATGTCAATGGCAAAGATAATAGGAATACTAAGGAATGCAATGTCATTACTCTCATTTTGTTAAGTAATGGTTGATTACTCACTTTTGGGTAATGCTCCATTGCATATTTAATCATTACCATTACCATTCCTTACCCCTTAATACCTCTAACCAAGCACACCCTAAATGTTAGAGGTGATAGTTTATTGACAAGTATAAATACGATGTGGATTGTTGTATAACGTAGTGAAAAGTCACCAAACGTGTGTTTGAATATTTACGTAGTTTCTTTCGAACGAAGTTGTATACTTTCTCCGTATGATAATAAATGTTCATTATAAAATAACATATAATTTTAGAACAGTTTAAGGGTTTTTTTTTTTTTTTTTTTTTTTTTTTTTTTTTTTTTTTTTTTTTTTTTTTTTTTTTTTTTTTTTTTTTCAACCTATAAAATGCGTCAAAAAGAATTCGACCGGTTAAATTTTAAAACTAATTACTATTTTGAGGCAAAGTAAACTTATATATAAGGTACAACTTATTATGAGCATATAAATCATATTAATTTTAATGTAGGTATATGTACATAATAACAGACACGTTAACGATGCACTTAGATAAATGTTTGAGCTTGTTAAGTCTGAGAAGTCCAAAGAGCGCAAACTAGTGATCTAAGAAGTATGGATCGTGGACAGTATCTCCTCAACTCCGGGGTCAAGAACCATGTGGCGGAATCATTTTCTAAACTGCGAGAATAGCTGACTAAGCCGTGCTGTAAGGGGAATCAACTCTTGATTTTTCAAATGAATTTTGATAGAGATATTTCATATTTGTAAGAAGTATATATACATATGAATGAGCCCAATGGACAATTGGAAAAATGTAGGCCCAATATTTAAAGCCCAAAGTAAAACCTTAATGGTTAATCTAGTCATGATGGTCCAATAGGAAGAAGAAAATATCGTTCCATCCTTTGATGCTTCCTTTCCTTTGCTTATGCGCGTTTGTTTATTATCCGCAAATTGACCCTCATATTAATAAACAACGCGTATACTTTACAATTCTCAAATCAAGATCATAATAAAATCAAAAAAAAAAGTTATTTTTGTTTTTAGTGTTTTTATAGAATTTGTTGATTTGGATTTTGACAAGGAAAAAAAATGAGTTTTTTATTTGGCAAGAAGAAAACACCCGCAGGTTGTTTGTTACTTTTGTTTGATCTATCTTTTTATTTTTATTTTCTGGGTTTATTGTATACTGATTTTTAGTATAGTTAATAAATATATATACTGTTGATTGATGTTTAGGTTAATTAATTGATTTATGGATTAGATATATGTCAAACTTGTTAGAGATCAATCTAGTAGTATCAATGTTAGTTTGTTGTGTGGATCATGGGATTAGAATTAGATTAGTGGGGTGTTTGGTTTTTAGCTTTATGGTTGTAAGCACTTTAGGTAATATTATGCTTGCTTGTTGAAATGCAATAGATGGACAAATATGCAATACCAAACCACGCCCTTTCATAATATGGTTATCTGCTATTCCGTGCTTAATTATAGGCTAATGAGCCTAAAATTGGTGGTGTTAAGGGATAGATGATGACTATTCCCAGTAGTGAGGATCTTGAGGTACTTTGGGGCAGCCACTTTTGTAGTTCGTTTCGTGTTGTGAACGACTGCTTCATGAAATGGTATATAGGATCTTCCGTTTTGGTCTCGTGATAGTCTGAGTGTTGGCTGAACTTCCTAAGATAGTAGCGCCCGACTCATTGTTTCCTGAAAAAAAAAAAAAAAAAGCTCTTAGAAAATAAAATGCTTTTGTTTTGCGTTCTAATAGGTTGTGAAGAATGCAGTCTGTAGACATCCAGGGATAATGAATACATGTGTACTTCCTTTCTGCCGTTCCTAGGGACCACCCACTCCCGTTCCTTGGTTGTTGGTGTATTGGCTCTTTTGTTTCAGTTTACTGCTTTCTCTTTTGTTATCCCAAATCCCGAATAGTAACTTTTTGTCTTGCACATATGCATTTGGGTAGATGATTTTTCCGGCATGGCAATTTAAGTAGCTTCTCATAGTCGTCAGTATGCTTAAATTCACTAGTTTTGATCTGGATTGGTTGTTCCATAGAAGCTTTTGCTTTCACATATGCTTTGAGTGAAGATTACCGTTAAGTCCAGTTCATTTTCTTATTCCCAAGTTTACGCTTGTAATCGATGCTTTGGCTTTTACCATGGAAGACTTTTCATTCAAACAAACCCGATTCAAAATGATGGCCCCATTTTTATAGAATTCTTTAAAGTTATCAGTTTACGTACTTGCGTAGAAGAATTTCTCACATGATTCACTTTGGTCCTGGAATCCTTGTATATTTTTGTTTGATGCTCATGTAACCGTAGTATTTAGAGTGTCTGCTTTCTAAAACGAGATATGGTTGGTTTTGCAGAGCTTTTGCGGGAAAACAAGAGGATGATCGATAAATCTATCAGAGAAATAGAAAGAGAGAGACAAGGTTTGCAGACACAAGAGAAGAAACTTATTGTAGAGATCAAGAAAAGTGCTAAGCAAGGCCAGATGGTAAACTGCTCGCTTTCATTCATTGCATGTATTATGCAGGCTTTCATCTCAGGGTCTTGGTTCGTTTGGTCACCCGTTTTAGCCTATTTAGATGCTAAAGTTTACTCTTTTTTCTTCCAGGGCGCTGTTAAGATTATGGCTAAAGACCTAATCAGAACACGACACCAAATTGAGAAGTTTTACAAGCTGAAGTCCCAACTGCAGGGTGTATCGCTTAGAATTCAGGTACAGATGTCTTTCTATCTTTTAGATAGGGTTTTCAGAAATACCAACAAAGTGTACTGGAACATAGGTTAAACGTGCAATTGATAACGGCTCTAGAAATTTGGTGATAGGTATCATGTAGTTGAGTGGTTCAGTACCCTAAAAGCAGTGGTTAACTAAACTAAACTTTTTATCAATATATTTTTCTAAAATATTAATAAAGGCTTTTTTACGTTAAGGAGGTTAAGAATCTTTAAAGTTTTATATTAGAAAACCTTGACCTTTCTCAAGTCCTGAGTTCATATTTGTTTCATGAAAATCCCAAAGCTTCACTTTAACTGTATTTTAATGGAAGTCCTTCTTCTCTTGTCCAAAAATAAAAAAATTAAATTAAAGCCTTTTAGTTCTACATATAGTCTTTTTACCGAACCGGGATGTTAATCACAAGTTATAGTTAACCGAAAATGTAGTTAACCTTAGGTTTGAAATTTTGGCCAAACCTCATTTGATGTTAAGTTCACAGTTTCTCAGAACTTGAGTAACAGAATCTTATAACATCCCTGCAGATAGCCTTTCACCCTTTATTATTATAGAAACACCAATCTGATTTCTTAAAAAAAGAAATTGGAGATTTATGCTTGATATTTGACTGCTTGTACTGTATGTTAAAACAGACTCTGAAGTCGACACAAGCAATGGGTGAGGCAATGAAAGGTGTGACGAAGGCTATGGGCCAGATGAATAGACAGATGAACTTGCCATCATTGCAGAAAATAATGCGAGAGTTTGAGATGCAAAATGAGAAGATGGAAATGGTAAGCGAAGTTATGGGTGACGCCATTGATGATGCTTTGGAAGGAGATGAGGAAGAAGATGAAACAGAAGAGCTAGTGAGCCAGGTCTTGGATGAAATTGGTATCGACATCAATCAAGAGGTAAGTACATTGCTCATTTTTTGCTTTTGAATCTTGAAAGGAAATAGAAAGGTTGTATTTGGTATTTATGGAAATATTATGTTATTGCAGTTGATGAGTGCACCCTCTGGAGCGGTATCTGTCCCAGCAGGAAAGACCAAGGTGCCGCAAGCTGAAGCACCTGTGACTGATGATGGTGGGATTGACAGTGATTTACAGGCAAGGCTAGATAACCTGAGAAAAATGTAAGTATTGTATAGTGTTAACATGGCCTTGAATTATTTCAAGAGAATCATATCGTATTGAGTATTGACACGTTTGCCTTGTAACATATTTGGTCGAGTTTGTGAATGTCTGCAACAACAAAAAACGAACTACTCGTGTTTTTCTTTCCGTTATATATACTTGAAGATGTATTTTGCTTTGCCATATGCTGTTGATATTCCTTTTCGCATTAACCTCTTAAGTTCATGAATTCGCTCTTGTATCGTTTATGTTCTTCATCCTGTGTTTGTCTTTCACCACTGTAACTGGTCACTGCCGTCGGGAAAGATGATCAATAATGATGGTGGTCTAGACTAGGGGTGTTCAAAAAATCTGAGAAACCGACGAACCGAGCCGATCCGCTCAATCCGAAAACGCAATAAACCGATAACCGAAAAAACCGAAACCGAGAAAACTCGAACTGGAAAAACCCACTTAACATTGTCCGGTTACGGTTTTTTACTTTCAATTATTCTTGGTTACCCAAACCGAACAGTGGATAATATAGGTTTTAATGTTTCATTAACCATTCATAAAAATATTTTTTTTATTATTTTTTATTGTTATTTTTTATTTTATTTTTTTGGTGCAGACTATTCAAAAAAAAAAATGTAATGTGAAGCAATTAGTATTAGTTAAAGTGATTGTAATTTATAAACGTTAAAAATGTGAAGCAATTAGTATTAGTTAAAGTGATTGTAATTTATAAACGTTAAATAAACAGCGTTAGTTATTTTGTTACATATAATAATTTGAATGTTTTTATTGTGACAAAACAACTTTATTATTACTTTAATCTTTTCAATGTTATTTAAATTTACTACAATGACATTTTACGTTTTAAGTTATGTTATTGTTCATCATATTCGATTCGATTAATTTTTTTAAAATGGTTAACCGTGACCCGGACAACGGGTAACCATTCATTTAGGGTGCCCAAATGTCCGGTAAACCGTTCAGTACGATCGGTTTCAGATAGTAAATGAACTACCCGCGCCGAGATAGATAGTCAAAATTTCTAACAAAACCGCCCCGTAAACACCGCTAGTCTTGATCGAATAAAGCTACTATTAAAATCATCAGTGTGATCATAATAACATCAAAAACACAGATGCTATTAAAAGGTGTACTTGAATGTTCCCACATCGGGCAAAGCCAAGTATTTTTGCTTAGTTATATATTGTGGTGTACATGGAATGTGTAACTTGAGACTAAGATTGTGTTGTTGGCGGTATGTTTGAGGTGTTGTTAGAATTATATGATCTCAGTATTTATAAATATAACGACATATGAAACATCCTGCGAGCAACTTATATATGCTCTCAATGTTTTTTTAAACGGGTTCCACAAACATTGTCTCCTAGAACTCTTAACTAAATGTCTCTTACAATCTGTTTTGCATCTTCGAGACAACCTGATTATTTACATGAATCAGGATCTATATGTACATGTATATAGTCTGTCTCGAAAAGACTTAAACTTTAGCTATGCTAAAAAATACAAGACCGGCTGTAATGGCTATTAAGTCGACGCGTAATGAGGAATTAGATAGGTGGGGTGGAGTGTAGGTCGGTTATTTAGTTTTTTTATATCTAAAATTTTTTGAGATTTTGCTAACAACAACCCTAAGAGCACTAGGTATCATCCTTTTATACACGCCAATTCAAGCTTTTTGGACCAATAACATGCCAAATACCATACCATGCAATGCACCAAGTTCATGCCAAATGGAGTTGAGCTAGTTGAGTGGCTCACGCCAATGGTTAAGTTTTGTGTTTATTTTTATTTTTATGTTTTATTTTTTTGTCTATTGTGAGTGAGTGGGTATTTTTAGTGAGGTATTTTGTGGGACCCAATAACATGTTAGTGGAATGTTATGAGGAAGGGTGTTTGAGTGACTGATGTGTAATTGGGAGGGGTATGATGTGGCGCTGAGGTGGCATACCGATAGCGTGTTGTTTCTAAGGGTTGTCGTTAAGAAAAAAATTTTCAATACAATCTCTATTTTAAATGATTCTGATTGGATGATAATCCCGAAAAAAGTGGAGAAAATCCTAGAAATATTGCATATACAAATAATGATTGATTGTGATTGGAATAATTATATTATTACAAGAAACTGTAGTAAAATAAAGCATCTTAACGACAACCTTTAGGGCTGTTGTTAGCAAAACCCAATCTTTTATATAATAAAACAAAACCCCTTGTGGGGACTTTTTCATTTCAAAAAAACTCAACCTTCCCTTATTAAGCAATAATTCAATTATTTATTTGTTTTAAATATAAGTTTAAAGATAGCAGAAAAAATGAATATTTCTAGATTTGGTCGTAATTTATAAAAATTCGTTTTCGGAGAAAAGCGGGTATAAAAGCTTATGTGTCAAAAATATAAAAAGTAAAAACTTTAACAAAGCGGGGTTCATCTACATAAGTTTAAGGGTCAAAACTAAAGTTTATAAAACAAATCCTCATAAGAAAATTTACAAACTTTTCCAGCGTCCCTTCCACCAAGTTTAAAAAAAACGCATCGCATATCACCTCCTTCTCCAAAAACCCTAGCTTCTATCGAACCCACCAGTATTCATCATTCATACCCAAAAAACAACGTCAAAAGGAAAATCATCAATGATTTTAGCAATTGATGATGTTTAAGTGCGATTAATTCATCAAATTGTTTTTTTTGTGTGTATAAGTGTTTAGTTTTGTGCTTCTTGAATCTTTATGACCATGGGCTTTGATAAATCTCAATAAAGTTTGAATCTTGATGTTTAGATGTTTAAGTTTGTACTTATTTTTGGTGAATGGGTTTTTGATTTCGTGTTTGCTATATATTGTTTTATTTAATAAAGTTTAATTTTTTTTTTTTTTTTTAATCTTTAGTACAAATTGATTGTTAGAAAAGATCGGTAAAAATATGTTAGCAAGTTTGCTTTAAGCCAATATTATATCTGTAAAAATTATACAAGGATCGATCTAACATTTTGAGTTGCCAAAACTGGGGCTTTTGTAGATTTTACAAGATGTCGGATAGAGTTTTATTTCTTTACCTTTTTGATAACATAATGTAGAAACAAGTGGACCTGGATAACTTGTGATACAAACACTTATCCATAGTTGACGAGTATCATGCATAATGTCTGATCATGTCTCCAAAGGTTCAGTGTTTAGGAGTTGCTTTATTAGAAGTTATTGATAAAAACAGAACACCATGACTCTGGTCAATCCTTTAATGTTTTGTAAATTATAACGTTATAAGGATTCATAATGCATAATGTCTGATTATTTTGCTTTATTAGAAGTTAATGATAAAAACTGAACTCCATGACTCTGGTCAATCCTTTAATGTTTTGTAAATTATAACATTATAAGGATTCATAATGCATAATGTCTGATTATTTTCTCGAATCTTATGCTAGGAAAAGCATTCGACCAGAAAGAATCGGGTGATATGCTTTCCAGTTTGGATGGATCATCGTTTACCAAGCTTATCTCATTGACCTGTTATATTGCTTAAAATGTTCGCTTTTCACATTCATATCTTAAACGGCTTAGAGTATTTTTGTGCTATCTTCTTTCTGTAATGTAATGCAGATCACAGAAGCACTGAATCTGCATATGGAGGTACAAAAACGGTTACATGAGCAATTGGAGGTGTTATTTAGAGCAACNAGATGTTTAAGTTTGTACTTATTTTTGGTGAATGGGTTTTTGATTTCGTGTTTGCTATATATTGTTTTATTTAATAAAGTTTAATTTTTTTTTTAATCTTTAGTACAAATTGATTGTTAGAAAAGATCGGTAAAAATATGTTAGCAAGTTTGCTTTAAGCCAATATTATATCTGTAAAAATTATACAAGGATCGGTCTAACATTTTGAGTTGCCAAAACTGGGGCTTTGTAGATTTTACAAGATGTCGGATAGAGTTTTATTTCTTTACCTTTTTGATAACATAATGTAGAAACAAGTGGACCTGGATAACTTGTGATACAAACACTTATCCATAGTTGACGAGTATCATGCATAATGTCTGATCATGTCTCCAAAGGTTCAGTGTTTAGGAGTTGCTTTATTAGAAGTTATTGATAAAAACAGAACACCATGACTCTGGTCAATCCTTTAATGTTTTGTAAATTATAACGTTATAAGGATTCATAATGCATAATGTCTGATTATTTTGCTTTATTAGAAGTTAATGATAAAAACTGAACTCCATGACTCTGGTCAATCCTTTAATGTTTTGTAAATTATAACATTATAAGGATTCATAATGCATAATGTCTGATTATTTTCTCGAATCTTATGCTAGGAAAAGCATTCGACCAGAAAGAATCGGGTGATATGCTTTCCAGTTTGGATGGATCATCGTTTACCAAGCTTATCTCATTGACCTGTTATATTGCTTAAAATGTTCGCTTTTCACATTCATATCTTAAACGGCTTAGAGTATTTTTGTGCTATCTTCTTTCTGTAATGTAATGCAGATCACAGAAGCACTGAATCTGCATATGGAGGTACAAAAACGGTTACATGAGCAATTGGAGGTGTTATTTAGAGCAACCTTTTTGTTATTTATTAGATACCTTATCTTATATGGTTATCTATGTAATATACTAACCAAGTGATGCTTACATTCTCAGTTTTTCATTAACTTAAGATATCTCATACTATTTTCAAAGTTTGTAATGCGACACTTTAAGTCCATTGGTTAGTTGAAATGCAGGCGATCTATGGTTCTAGACAATGAGGCATTGCAATCCAAGTTGTAGGTATCCTATTTTCATCAATATGTTTGAAAAAGGGGTGTTTGGCATTGCAATCTGAAAGTTGACATCAAGGGAAGTTGTGGTGACTACACAATAGGGATGGCAAAAGCACCCGAAACCGACGGGGAAAACCGAAACCCGAACCGGTTGGGTCGGGTTCGGGGGCGGGTTGGCGGGTTTGGATGCGGGTTTGGGTATTAATATAATTTTTTAGCCGGGTACGGGTTCGGGTACGGGTTCGAGTAATACCCGCCCGATTACCCGTACCCGTACCCGTATCCGCTTACCCGAATCTATATCCGCTTCATTGATATTATACTTAACTAGAATATATATACGTTATATATAATTTCTTCCTTTATATTTTTTTATATACGTATCTCTATTATATAACATATTTTATTCTGTACATGAATTATCCAAATGGGTTAAATCGTTTGATACGATATTCATTTTCTTTAACTTTAAAAAAAATGAATATATTATGGTGTTTTCCTTTGTTTTTTCGGTGGATTTTAGTGTGACTTAATATTAATACCGCCATTTTGTCCATATAACATTCAATTGGGGATAACCGAAACCCGCGGGGAAAACCTGAAAAACCGATGGATTTTATAAACGGGTACCCATCGGGTTTTGGGGCGGGTTTGGGTATGGATTTCATAAACGGGTACGGGTACGGGTTCACTAAAACCCGACCCAAACCCGACCCGTTGCCATCCCTACTACACAATAGGAGACTTCTTATTCTATTCCGACAACTTTATCGAAACCCCCATCAAGCAGTACCAAGACAAAACATCCCAACTTCAGCTTAGGAATTATGAGGCATGTGTGAGATTTAGTATCTTATATTATCATTACGTTTATGATAGTTTGTGTAAACTATTTAAAGTGGTAATTACTTATGAAATTCACAAAGAGAACCAAAGAGGTGTCTTTGTGTGGGCAAAGTGAGCACTTCACATTTTCATCAAGACATTTTCATCGACATTGAAGGTGTACATGACGGGTAAGCATCCACAGTTCATAGGCAAGGGGTGAGATTTAGTATCTTATACGACCGTACTTTAATACTCCATAATAGTTTTTGTTTATGAATTTCAAAAAGAAAGAGCACCAAAGAGGTGTCGGCGGGGCGGGTCAAACGTAGCAACCATTCTAAGTGTCATACTTTTAACACTTTTGACCCATAACCTGTATGACTCACTCCTCCCCACCTATAGTTTTCCTCACTTCAATTTTTTTTGCATTTCAGGTAGGTTTCCATTTCACGTAATGATAGGTATTAAAGCATGAAAAGATAGTTAATCATCCATTTATATATAGTAATGTCTTTGAGTTATGTACATAAAAACATGAAAGGATAGTTATTTCCCATGTATGAATTGCTACATGTAACTTCTGTATTTATAACTATATTCGTCTTCAAGTGCCTCATGTTTCAGTTGAATTAATCAACAAAAGTATACAATTTATATGAATGTAATAAGGTGCATAAATCTGTGAATGGTATTTTCATAACTATCCCTTTCTATAATTAACCTTGAATATTATCTTTATCACCNAAAGTGAGCACTTCACATTTTCATCAAGGCGTTTTCATCGACATTGAAGGTGTACATGACGGGTAAGCATCCACAGTTCATAGTCAAGGGGTGAGATTTAGTATCTTATACGACCGTACTTTAATACTCCATAATAGTTTTTGTTTATGAATTTCAAAAAGAAAGAGCACCAAAGAGGTGTCGGCGGGACGGGTCAAACGTAGCAACCATTCTAAGTGTCATACTTTTAACACTTTTGACCCATAACCTGTATGACTCACTCCTCCCCACCTATAGTTTTCCTCACTTCAAATTTTTTTTTTTTTTTTTTTTTTTTTTTTTTAGCATTTCAAGTAGGTTTCCCATTTCACGTAATGATAGGTATTAAAGCATGAAAGGATAGTTATTCATCCATTTATATATAGTAATGTCTTTGAGTTATGTACATGAAAACATGAAAGGATAGTTATTTTCCCATGTATGAATTGCTACATGTAACTTCTGTATTTATAACTATATTCGTCTTCAAGTGCCTCATGTTTCAGTTGAATTAATCAACAAAAGTATACAATTTATATGAATGTGATAAGGTGCACAAACCTGTGAATGGTATTTTCATAACTATCCCTTTCTATAATTAATCTTGAACGTTATCTTTATCACCCGATGCTGTTCATTCTGTATGTGCAGCGGGTAAGAAGAAAAACAATGTGGTAGAATGAATTGTGGATCCAACGACATATATGTATATATTCAGTGTCCAGAGGTCAACAAAGTTCCCTCATATCTGGTGCTAATGTTTGTTAAAATGTCAAATGAAAATATTTTGAGTTTGTGATTATGTTCTCCTTGTCTTTTAAGATTCAATAGATGAGTGAATGTTAATGTGGTAGTCTAATTGAACTACACTTAATGAGAAAATTTTGCAAGTTCTTAGTTATTCAATCTTTTGTGCTTTATTTCAACTAGCAAATGGGTTGCACACAACAATACCTTCAACATGCCTGTCATGCATTCCTGTATTCTATTAGTCAATGTGGTCTCATTAATAAACCTTATGACATAGCATTCGTGTATTCTAGCATTCTAATACTATAAAAAGCAACAATTCATTATCATTATTCATAATCATTATTAGCAAAAATATATAGCATATTAAAAATCAGTGCGTGATATGTATACTAAATTTGATTCATGTGTAAGCCCCGTTCCGTTATAAGAATTCTTTGATTGCCTTTGGTTTTTTTAGGTTTTTTAAAGTTTAAGTAATGATATCAAAAACAACAGTTAAAAATAAATAAATAAATAAATAAAATATATATTTATACAAGTTTTAGGAAAAATACACAATATGCCAAAATTTCGTGCGTAATGTCTAAACAAAGTTTGATTCATGTCAAAACCTTATTCGTGCAACAAACACAAAATATAACTACACATAGCCGAGCTCTCTTCTTCTTCTTCATATAATACAAAATTAAAAAAAGTAAATAAAACAAAACAAAATATAAATTATTTGTTTTTTAATAAATAAAAATACAATATTCAAAAAATTAGAAAAAACCCCGCGCGTGCGCGGGCATTATAACTAGTTTTTTAATACAAATGTTTAAATAAATTTTATATTAAACTCTCAAAAAATTTACATCATAAAAATACGGTTATATTAAAATATATTCTTTTGAGGGTTACTTAAAAAAAAAAAAAGCTAGGTGGGTTGCGGTGGTTATTTTTACGAGCAAATTCTTAAAATAGTACTTTTTCTTGTTCAATTTTTCAAAAAGATACAAAACCAACATGTTTTCCCAATTTGGTCATGTGCGAACGTGCGAATGTGCGATTCCACTGGATGTGCGACACGTGTCCACTTTTTTAATAATAAAGTACAGTGGTAGGTGTGTGTGTTCTCAGATATTCTTTTTCTATTATTACAAAATTACTTATTTACCCTTATCTCTATATGAGTCAATTAAATGTGCGAATGTGCTACCCATTAAATGTGCGAATGTGCGACTTTGCTTTATTTCTAGATTCCACCAACTCATCTTCCCTTCAAGGATAAAACCTTATCCACCCCACTCATTTTATCATAACTCTTATCCAAATCCACCAACTCATCTTCTACCTCCCTCCAACAAACCTTAGCCGCCGGCTCCTTCATCACCGTACCCCACCACCACCAAACCACTCCTCATAACCTATAGCATGAGACTGTTTTATTCCCATGTCTCAATCTCAGTAGATCGGGTTTTTGATTTTTTTTATTTAGATATTAGATCTGTGATGTGTTTATGATGGTGAATAGATCGGGTTTTTGATTTTTTTTGTTGTTGGACCGAAAGATTTAGTTTATGGGTTTTAGTATAAAGATGTCGGGATCTGGGTTTTTTTGAGGTTGTGGGTTTTGTTCTTGATGTTTTTGGCCGGATCTGTGGTGGTGTTATCATGTGGTAATGGTGGTGTTGATCGGAAAAGAAGACTATTGTTGTAGCAATAATTATGTTCTTGGCCGGATCTGGGTTTCCATTTTGCCATCTCTCAAAGGGCCCAAAAATCATTTGTTTTATACTTTTATTAGTTAAAAGTTCCACAAGTTCTACAAGTATTGTCGGAATCTGGAAATAAAGTAAAGTCGCACATTCGCACAGGATCATATCGCACATTCGCACATGACCATATCGCACATTCGCACATTTAATTGACTCATATAGAAATAAGGGTAAATAAGTAATTTTGTAATAATAGAAAAAGAATATCTGGGAACACACCCACCTACCACTGTACTTTATTATTAAAAAAGTGGACACGTGTCGCACATTCAGTGGAATCGCACATTCGCACGTTTGCACATGACCAAATTGGGAAAACATGTTGGTTTTGTATCTTTTTGAGAAATTGAATGAGAAAGAGTACCATTTTGGGAATTTGCTCTATTTTTATTTTTTTTAAAAAAAATGAGTTGTGTGAAATTACGCTTTTTGGTTGTTGTTGGGTGATGAGAGTAAATGATGTTGAGTTGATATGATGGTGTTTGTTTTAGTCACGTCTCAATTGAATTTTCTGGGACTTTAGCTATGCAAAAAATATGGGAGATGATTTGTACACATGAAGTTTTGATTTGCACACTCCTATATACAACTAGTTAAAACAAAATATATACACAATACAACAGTTTAATACATATTTTAAAATTTCTCAAAATTGAGTACGCAAATCATTTCTCAACAAACATACCTAATAAATGTCCAAGTCNTTTTACTATACATTTTCATACAAACTACAAAAACACTTAACACTTAAACACAAACTTAACATTAATACTTAAACATTTAAACACAAATTAAACCTAAAACACGAAATACAACAAACATTAATCATAATGTGTGGTTCGTTCTGAGAAACAAACTTGTCTGGGAAGCACACCAGCCGGAGTGATGTCTTTTTAAGAATGTTCCGTATCGTGTTTTATGTTTTGTATTTTCGTATCGTATTTTATGTTCGTATCGTTTCGTCAATGTAACATTTCCGTTAGTTATTAATAAAATGTGTGTTTGTGTTAAAAATGGTTTTTTTTTTATTTTAAAAAAATAAATAATAATGATGATGCAAATTGGGTCACGTTAGTGAGGAGAGAGGTGAAATGGGTTGAAGAGAGAGAAATGCTGATGTGACTGCCGGAATGATGATGCAAATTGGGTCACGTTAGTGCCCAGCCTAAGCTTATTTAGCTCTCCAAAAAATAACTCTTTAAGGTACATCAGGGTTGAAAGTGATTCTCATGATGATTTGGTACTCACTCGTCCAAATGTTTCTGCTGAGGTAATACTACTCAAAGCTTGACTTGTAATTCTGCCATAAATTAAAAAGGTTGTATGCATCTTTCTACAAAGGCACTTTCGTCCATTTTCTTTTTCAATTCCTTAAAAATGTAAAGCGCTAACTATGATTACAAAAACATTTTTATTGCAAAAATGGGTAGCTTGTGCGTTAATTATTGTTACTGAGGGTGGTGAATTGGTGATATGGATAGTTTGGTCGATCTAAGTAACCGATTGAAACGGGCCGGTTTTTTGTCCACTTTTTAAAAAATACATTGTTAATAATCAATGCGTTAGTTAGGATTAGTGGAGTACAGTACAAAGCCAATGTTTTTGACCACCTTTCCTTTTTTACTTAAACATTTGACCCATTTTTATTTAAACTGGTTCAAATTGTTGAGTTCTTGCAGTCTGCCCTTGATCTTTTCACTATAGAACTACCAAATAATGCTCCAGTGTTTAGAGACGCTTAAAGCTAAACTTCTTGTCTAGAGACTTGAATGTCACAAATACGCGCAATTATGAGAAATGTGCAGTTTATTTATTGAATGATATTACAGATGGTCAATTCTCACTAAACCACAAAAACGGTTTCTAATTATAGTCCTTTAAAACCTTGTCAGCTTCAAGCTTTTAACGTACTCCTTCTTTGGCCTGTCGTTTCCCAAAAGAAAAAAACATCTGTCGAGAAATTCTTTTTTTCTAAAGTTCATGGCAACGTTATTCATTTTGATGGTATGACCTTCGTTGCAGATACTTACAGAACTGTATGTTACCCTCGCTGAAAAACTCCATAGGTTAGCTGTACAATTGGTAGCGGATGGAAGTGGTGCTGGATCTGTAATACCATTAGTCGTGTTACAAGTATATTGGGTGAAGAAAATGCCAGTATTAATTTGATGAGTGCTGGTAGGCCGGTCATGATGATTGGTATTGATAAGAAACCGAGCAAAGAGGCTTTGAAGAAGATTGATGAGATTCCGGGTGTTGAGGAGTTTGCTTTCCTTGCTTTATAGTCTTGATTTGGTCAAAGTTCTTGGTTAGAAGAGACCAAAAGTGTAAATGGGGATTATTAGTTTATTTTGCTGTTCCGAATTTAGGCAAAATGTGTTGAATTAGAAAGTTTTAGAGTAGACATTGGCGGCCTTATTCCAAGTGCCAGGAGGTGATAAAATGAGTAGAGTGGATGATCAACTTTTTAAGTCAGAGCATATTCTTGTTTGTTAGCCAAAACATGTAGAATTTTGGCTGTTTTGATACGCTAATATTATGATGTTCGTTTCTTTTACAGATTGTATGCTTGAAAATACACTTTTCTGTCCTTGAGCTTATTTGATATGTTTATGCTTTATATATATAATTTCTGTGGAAACACGTTGGAGTTGGTTGCGTTGATGGATTAAATGACTTCTAAATGTCTTATAACTTAGCATGTTGGTGCCTTTCCACCAGACGGCCTCCTTTTTTATCTCCTGCACAGGTCCTGGAATAAAATGGTGAAAAGTGAAATGTGTGTAGTTCTGGTAATGTAGTGGTCTATCTGTGTACTATAAGTAGCTATAAATTGCTTGAGTGATGTATTAATGGAATGTATTGGTGTATTTTTTTTTTTGTGTTGTAGGAATCTTTTTTTTTTGTGTTGTACAATTTACACAATTTTTTTTCCCCAGAGCTATATTTATATAGTCATAATCAAGTGAGTATGGAGACACAAAATTACCTGGTACCCATTATGATTAGAGATTAGTCCATTTAGTTTTCAGCTCAAGGACCGTAAAAGAAGTTCAAATGGTTGCGTAATGTGATATATTTTATGTCTTGAACAAGTTTATTTCATATTTTGCTTAAAGATAATCTGTTTATGTTACAGACATCTTGTGGTCATAATTTCTGTTTATTTTACATCTTGCCATATGTCGAGCTACAAGTCCTCCTAAAATGGCAAGTCAGCCTCGAATTAACTCGTCCCTTTGCTATCAGAATGGCAAAAATGACAAAGTCAAATGCTGCTTTTGGACCACCTAAGCGTTACTAGTTTGTTTTAAACCAAAATAAACCAGACAAAGTGTACACCACTGAGCGGGCTAAGAAGACCGGCAAGGCTAATGCTTGCAGTGGAAATATTTTTGTGACGGTTGCTCTTGATCATNGTTGCGTAATGTGATATATTTTATGTCTTGAACAAGTTTATTTCATATTTTGCTTAAAGATAATCTGTTTATGTTACAGACATCTTGTGGTCATAATTTCTGTTTATTTTACATCTTGCCATATGTCGAGCTACAAGTCCTCCTAAAATGGCAAGTCAGCCTCGAATTAACTCGTCCCTTTGCTATCAGAATGGCAAAAATGACAAAGTCAAATGCTGCTTTTGGACCACCTAAGCGTTACTAGTTTGTTTTAAACCAAAATAAACCAGACAAAGTGTACACCACTGAGCGGGCTAAGAAGACCGGCAAGGCTAATGCTTGCAGTGGAAATATTTTTGTGACGGTTGCTCTTGATCATTTTGGACCTATTCTCGCAGAAAATGATTCAGAGAGAGGGACAGGAGTTCTGGTTGGAGAAACCTGGGAGGATCGTATGGAATGTAGACAGTGGGGTGCTCATCTTCCTCATGTTGCTGGGATATCTGGACAGTCTGATTATGGTGCACAATCTGTTGCGCTGTCAGGGGATATGAAGATGATGAGGATCATGGAGACTGGTTTGACTTTTGAGAGTCATTTTATCTATCAACGCAACTTCTAGTTATTGGCAGTGGTGGGAGAGACTTGAGTGGAAATAAAAGGACCAACAAGACTCAGTCATTTGATCTGAGGTTTGAGAAATTCAACGAAGCTTTACAGGTGAGTTGCAGAAAAGGCTACCCGGTACGTGTTGTGAGGTCATCTTTTACAAATTGAGTTACTCATGATTCAATGTATCCACTTGTAGTTTGCTAGATGCCCAAATTCACACATCACACACTATGTGTATGATAGGGTAATTAGTAAGCCTTTGTACAATTGTACCTGACAATACTCTATATACTCACACAAAGAAAAACGAGCTGCTTATGCACCTGAGCAAGGAGTACAGTGTGATGGGATTTACAGGATTGAAAAATGATGGGAGGAAACCTGGAATTCAAGTAGGATATCACACTATCAGTTTAGATTAATTAATAGGATTCATAAAAACACTCGTTGACATTTGGATTCTAATAGGGATACAAGGTATGTCGGTATTTATTTGTTCGTTGTGATAATGATCCTGCTCCATGGACTAGGTTTGTCATTGCAGTCACTATTGTTGTTTTTACTAGTTTGATTCTGTTACTGATTCTGAGTTAAGTCATCAGTGATGAAAATGGTGATCGTCCTAGGTCTTTGCCTTTGCCTTCTATTGATGAGTTAATAAAGGCAACCGATATAACCAAGAGTAAGGCTACTCCATCTTGGGATTGTGATGTGAGAACATGATGCAACTTCTTGCCGTGGGATTAAATTTACTTTTCCTTTTTCTTACTATGACAGTTCCATGACTTTGGTAATACACGAATGTTAAGTCCCGCGTGAAACACAAATGTTTATGTTAAGTGATAGTAGAGGTGACAAGATGGGTGGGTCAGGTACCTATTCACCCCCTTTGAACTCTAAGTGCTATACTTTTGTTCTGAACACCGCTTGCATTAGCAAAATGCTAACTAGATGACGTATATGGCACTGCAGAATTCTGCTGTCTCATCTGCCACAAAGTGATGACTCTTCCACTTACTACACCTTGTGGACACAATTTTTGTAAGTCCTGTTTGCAGGATACCTTTGAGAGTCAAACTTTTATGAGGGAGAGAACATGTGAAGGTAGACGTACCTTACGGCCTTAAACTTCCAAACCAACTTTTTTACCGTTGATCAATTTTAATCGCGTTATCATATACATACTCGTTACAATGATATTTACTCGCTAATCGAATTGTGGGTATGTGGCCATAACATCACTTCTTGAGTACACTCTTTTTCTTGTGTTAGTGCATATTCATACTCGTTACATATCACTTTAAAGTATTAACCAAAACCTTATATCATTCTAACTATAAGCATAATTTATATTGCTTAACAAGATTTATATTAACACCCTAACAACATACTCCCCAAACATGACATACATTTTGTAAAGAAATAACCAATACAAAAGGGAACACAAAAATATATAGAGAAAATCTTCACTTCATTAAGAAAGTCATACTGCTTTACCAAAATCGACTCCCTTGGAATCAAACAAGTTATTAATCTACTTTAATCTTATGTTTCTTTAATATATAGCAAGATAAGATTAGCTAAATTTATCTACATAGCCCCATATGGATAAATACTAAAAACAATAACATCTTTAAAAGTTCAATCATAACTTGTCCCACATCGATAGAAACTTAAAGCAATGACATCTTTATAACTTCAACCATAAACTCTTTATACAAATTCAGGTAATGCAATATAATGCAACATAAAACAAATGTTGTTTGTTTGTTTGTTGTGGTATCTGAATTTTTTTAAGGGTTCTTGACGTGTGACAATTAGATTAAACATACAACTTTTTCATGAAAGTAATGACCCATATATGAAAGATAGGGTAAATGACATTACAAAGGGATTATTAAAANAAAAAAAAAAAAAAAAAAAGACAATGACACATAGAGCATGTCACAATTGTTTTATTTAGTTACTTCTTATCTTCACATTGTTTCCTCTTATTTTGTTTTGATGCAAGTGGCCTAGTTAAAAATAGGCCTGGTTAAACTTAGGTCGAGTTGCCTTATTTTGGTCATGTTTGGCAACAATCATTTGAAAGCGTTTAAGAGTGACAAACAGTAAGCATTTTAATTGAAAAGCTTGTTTGTCAACACCTCAACAAGAGTTTAAATATTGTGTTACCGCTCCAATCCAAATGCTTCTTGAATAAGGCTATGTTTGGCGTTCAATTTTTTGGAGCTTTTTGAGGCGATGAGCGGTGAACAATGAGCTTTTTGATTTTTAGTGTTCGTTTGGCCAAAGAGCGGTGAGCTTTGCTATTTTTAAAGAAAGTTCATTTTTTCAATGCTTCTTTAAGAAGCTGTGAGCGGTGAGCAGTGAGCTGTGGCTACAGCTACAGCTCACTGCTACTGCTCACAGCTACTTTTGCCAAACATAGCCTAAGCATTCCAGAATTGCTCCAAGCGTTTAGATACTGAAATTACATATATACCCTCATTTGTCTAATCATTTATTTTATTTTAATGTGTACATGACCTTTTTCGTAATTTTACACTTTATAATTTCTGCTACAGCTACGTTACCAAACACGTTTTTTTTAAATAAACAACTACTGCTTTCTGCTTACAGCTTAGTGCTACAGCCAACTGCTTACTGCTTACTGCTACTGCTACGTGTCGCCAAACATAGCCTTTAGAAGCTTAATGTCTTATTTTTGTTTCGGTGTTCAATAAGCTTCAAATATAGAGCTTATGCTTATTGCCTAAATTATGCAAAAGTTTGTTTTGAGGTTTTCCGGAACCACTTAAGCTCTTTCAAATAAGCTCGTCCAAAGACCTTTAGAAGTCTAGATATCAAATATGATGCATATTATTCACTCACAGCTTAAACTTCCAAACCAGCTTTTTTACCGTTGACATTATATCAACAATCATGATATTACTCGTTAATCGAATCATGGGCGTTGTGGCAATAATGTCACTTCTTGAATACATTCGTACTCGTTACACGCTAAGAAGACTTACAGTAACACGCTTGTAACCAAACATGGTGTATTTTGCAAGAAAGTAACTGAGATAAAACGAATATAGCGAAACTCTTTACTTATTCATTGTCACTTCTTGAATACATTCGTACTCGTTACACGCTAAGAAGACTTGCAGTAACATGCTTGTAACCAAACATGGTGTACTTTGCAAGAAAGTAACTGAGATAAAACGAATATAGCGAAACTCTTTACTTATTCATTGTCACTTCTTGAATACATTCGTACTCGTTACACGCTAACAAGACTTGCAGTAACACGCTTGTAACCAAACATGGTGTATTTTGCAAGAAAGTAACTGATATAAAACGCTTGTAACCAAACATGGTTATTTATTATTAATATTTTTAAAAGTTCTGTGAAATTACGGTCTTCGATGGTTGTTCGGTGATGAGAGTAAAAGATTTTGTGGAGCTTCTTCGATGGTTGTTCGATGATGAGAGTAAATGATATTGTGGAGCTGATATGACAGTGTTGGTTTTAGTCACGTTGTAATTGAATTTGCCAAGAAATTTAGCTATGCAAACAAAAAATAATTAAAAAAAAAGTAAAATAATAATAATAATAATAATAACAGCAGCAGCAGCAATATTAAGCAGCAGCAGCAATAATAATAATAATACTTGATAAATATCCAAAGTAAGCTTATTTAGCTCTCCAAAAAAGGCATGTGCCATCCCTACGTAATCGACCTTTGATTGATTGGGATTTTATTAACAATCTATCACAACTCAATTTCTTATTAAAGTATTATCTTCTCTTTTCTCCAACTACACAATTAACATATACAATATCTTTTTTACCATTTATCTACAACCCAACCTAACCAATTCCTACAACCTTGTTCCCCACATATTCGTTCCCCTTAGTGCTAATAGAGNCCAAAAAAGGCATGTGACATCCCTACGTAATCAACCTTTGATTGATTGGGATTTTATTAACAATCTATCACAACTCAATTTCTTATTAAAGTATTATCTTCTCTTTTCTCCAACTACACAATTAACATATACAATATCTTTTTTACCATTTATCTACAACCCAACCTAACCAATTCATACAACAAAAGATAAGTATTATTTAAAAAAAAAAAAAAAAAAAAAAAAAAAAAAAAAAAAAAAAAAAAAAAAAAAAAAAAAAAACATAGCCATTAAAACATTGACATATGGCAGATTGTGGGTTGGCAACTTAGAGCATCTACAATGCATAAACCTCCGATAGCTTTTTACTATTCTAACAAGTCAAAGCTTTTAAGAAAAACTTGTTAAACTAGAAGTCTTCCCTCAAAGTCTTATACATTAAGCGTGATATGAATTAAATGCATTAAATACAAAAAGTCATTAAAGACTTTTTGCACTGTGGATGCTCTTAGGTTGCTAAATGATTTAGATTGGAAGGAAAGATTTGATGAGAAGATTAAAAAATTATTATTTTGTATGTATTTTCAATGGGTTGGGTTGACAACCTTACCAATAAAATAGTCTTATCAATTAGGTTGTCAACCCAAATAGTACACTATTCATACAAATTAATAATTTTTTAATACTCTCATCCAAACTTTTCTTCCAACTTAAGTCGTATGGCAACTCAAAATCACAACCCTAATCTGCCACATGTTTTTATTTTAATGGCTATTTGTTTTTTTCTTTACTTTTTCTTTTTTCTTTTTAATACTTATATTATTTTAGATTGGTTGTTGATAAATGGTATGGACTGGTTGTATGTATTTTGTATAGGTGGAGGAAAAAAAAATAATATTTTAATAAAAGATGTGGTTGGGTTGGGTAGTTGATAAACATGGTCTAAGATTGTGATATACTCGTATTTCCTTTTTCTTTTCTTTTTTTATTCATAGTTTTTGATTTTTTCCCCAACTAATATACAGGGCATAAGAGCACAAGGTGCAATTCGTTGTGGAGCTCGCCACTCCACGTTGGCATCTGCTCATGCCTCCTCATTGCACCAGCCCAACCTCCTCATCCCTCCTCATGTTGGTGTTGCTCGTCTGCACGACGAAGCTAACACATCTGACATTTGTACTTTTTTTTTTCCCTTTTTTGTGAGTGGAAAATAAAATAAAGTTGTAAGTGGTGAGCCTCAAATGAGTAAGTTGAAATTAGTTGTTAGTGAGGGGGTTTAGTTGTGGAGATTTGTTAAAGTGATGTGACACCCCGTGAGCCCCAAATGAGAAGGTTAGCTTGCTCATTGCACCTAGTGCTCTAACCCACGCTATACATGCAGACTTAAATCAGATAAAGTCATCATTTTCAAAAAATTGGCGTGACCATTTAAGAGTTATTTGAACATTCTATTACTTTAATTCACTGAAATATGCCAAGTAAATGCAGACATTGAGTCGTGCAATGAACTTCAAAAGTCGTCACAATCAAAGTACAACATGAAAGTAACGTTTTATATTTTTATAGTAACGTTTAAAACATTACGTACGCTATTCACAGAAATAAAATTCTCTATTTTAAAGCTTAGAAACACACTAGTAATTTAGTAACTTCATTATTGTAAAAGGTCGGAAATCATGGTTATCAAAAAAATAATTTCATTGTCGCAACTAAAAATGTTAATAAAATGCAATTTTTATATCATACATCAATAAAAACATTTTGATTAGACAAAATTTCACTATGATATAAACCAAAGTAAAAGTTAAACATTTATGAAACAGAAATAGTATACATTTATGTACAACAAACTCCATTACTATATATAGAATTATAGATACGTGAAAATTTATCATTGCATCATCTAAAAAGAGGCGAGGCTTTTTTACTCGAATGTACAATGTACGCGATTTAAATAGATGCCCTTTAACCGTTTCTAACTAAAAAGGAATAAAAAATAAAATATTACGTCTTGATCTAGCTATCCATTTTTCCAAACTACTATCACACCGAAGAACTTCCCAGCTCCGGCGGTGGTGGTGGTGGTGGTGGCTCGACCACCGGAGTACGGCAAAGTGGGCAATGAATGTGAGAATGCAACCACATATCAATACACGTAGCATGAAAACAATGATCACACAATGGCAATTTTCTCACTTCTTCACCTTCTTCAAAATTCGACAAGCAAACAGAACACTCGGTGTCTTGCTCCACTTGCTTCTTGTACTTAAAACTTGGTACCAAGCTTACGGCTGCTCCACGTGACGGAGATGGTGGTGACATGGTGTTGTTAGGTGTCGTCGGAGTTAGTCTTCTACGGGTGAGCTGAGTTTGCTGTTGTAAGCGGCGTTGGTATCGTATGGTGCACCACCGCACCATGACGATGTGGTAGATAGCTAGGACGATGGTGGCGGTTGCTACGACGGCCATGCCGTAGTATAGCATAGGGAGGTTTGGTTTTTGTGGAGGCAGTGACGGTGAAGGTGGTGGTGGTGGTGGTGGGGTGATGGTTTGTTGTTGTGGGATATTCAGATAGATTTTCATTTGGAAAGATAATTTTGTGTGTGTGTGTGTGGAGAGATTTGCCTAGGAAAGGTGGTCCTATAAACTTTCTACTTTGAGATATACTATGTTTATTATTTGTGGATAAATATAACTAGTTGAAGTCTTGTCCTGTTGTGCATATTTTATTCAAAGTGAAATTTGATGCACAAAATAAAATATTTAAGTAGGATAATGTAGTATATGAAATTAAAAAAGTAACATCCAAAATAATTGCTGTACTAGAAAGAAAAATTTTAAGTTAGAAAAATGTTTTAAAGATCATAAGTTTAAGAGTAAATTGCAGAAATGGTCCTTGTGGTTTGCTCAGATTGCATGTTTAGTCCCTGGTTTTTCGAAATTGCAAGCGGCTTCCCTGTGGGGAGTTTTTGGTTTCATTTTGGTCCCTGGCCATTGCAGAAATGGTCCCTGTGGTTTGCTCATAATTGCACGTTTAGTCTCTGGCCAGAGACCAAAACGAAACCAAAAACTCTCCACAAGGAGGCCGCCTGCAATTTCGAAAGACCAAGGACTAAACATGCAATCTGAGCAAACCATAGGGACCATTTCTGCAATTTACTCTAAGTTTAAAAAATTATACTACTCCGTAAGAAAGAAAAATGTTGTAATTTATTTGAACATATGCCTAGTTACAAAAAAATTACACAAAAACATAATGTGATGCAGAAAACTGAACAAACTGTGACATTTTAAGATACTTCACACAATAAGGTGATAAACTAACATCGACATTCAACATCCTTTTTAACCCATTGCCAGTGACACCTTTACTCCTCAAGGCCCGCTGCACAGTTTCATTGTGCAGAGTTCCTTCAAGGAGAAGGTGGTCACAACAGCAACAGCAGCGGCTCTAACCGCTTCCATGGTACATGTAATCGTCTAATTAGCAACATTCCATTATAATTCTTGTTTAATACTTATGAATCCTATTCAAACGACCTACTACCATACATATATGCTCTAATAACAGATTGAAAAAACAATGAGATAAACAAGAGAGCATCTGAAAAGCGCAATCAACATAAATTTCACTCGAAGTGGCAGATTTATATGTTAAAGAGTTATATATCTAAGAATCTAAAGACTTCGCCAGTCAACATAAATTTCACTTGAAGTGGCAGATTTAAATGTAAAGAGTTATATCTAAGAATTTTAAGACTTTGCTGATCAATGTGTTTTACCTCGAATCCTAATAGGATTTCGGGATTAATTCCAACAGATACTTGGTGTTGGAAGAGTAATTCATCTTGTCTACCTTGTTGACAGTAATTTTCACCTTTTGTTCATCACCATATGTTTCTTCTTTGATTTTCAGCTTCAGAAGTAGTTCTGCAAAGAGGCAGCTTTTGACAACATTTGCAAAACGCTCATCATCCTGCACTTGGTTTTTCAACATGTAGAGCTCCTTTGCGGTGCGACCCAGAATTTGTTCTCCAGCTTCTTGAAAAGCAGTCACCCATGTCAATCCAGTGTGATCTTGGACTTGACATTGAAGAAGATACTTGTAGTCACATTCCTCAAATTCTTGGTTGCAGCGATCACATTGCCATGTAGACCCTGATTTGGTTACTTTCTTGTTGCACTGACGGTCTCCAATTTGTAACGGGCAGGCAGTGTAACAAAAGTTGTCTGTTTTGATGAAAGTTACAGTTGCTTTTACAGTGACCCAATCTGGTTTATCTGCTCTCCCAAGGCCGTCTTCCTTGATCTGTGAGACTGTTTTACGAACTTCATTTTTTGATCCTACTGGCAAATCTCGTGAGATGGACTGAGAAGCTAAATCTTTGCCACCTCTATCAAACCAAGCTCTCAGATTGTTGGCCTCTGAAGAATCCGGATCAATGAATAGTTGAGTGGATGAAAGAGTCCCGACTGATTTCCCACTGAAGTCATTAATTCTTCCAGCTTTCACAGCTAACACAGGAGACAAACCAGAATTGAACATTACTTGAAGTTGTTGACCTTCCCTATTGCAGAACTCTCCCCAAAGTGTTAGTTCAACGCTTCTACCTGACTGATCATTTAGCTTAATAGTCCTTTTCTGAGTCTCGATTCCATTCTTTCTTTGGATAGGGACAGAAGGGTCTACTTTTGTTACAACACCAATTACATCTATGATTGAATTGTTCTCAGCAGTCTCAATCTCACTGATGGGCTTAAAAGAGAATTGCTGTTGTGGTATCGAGGCATCTTCATCTGGGCATGGATCTATAGTCGAAGAGGATTCCAGGAAAATCTCCCACTCATTGTTCAGATGGTTGAAGTTTTTCTTAGCTGGTTTTAAACTACCTTTTGATATCATGTAGACTTTCCCAACTTCAATGACCTCATAGAATTGATCAACAACAGCATTGAAACAGGTCACACGTATTTCCCCACCATCAGAATCAAGAAGGTCAAAAGAGAACACTTTTCCATCTCCTTTTGCGTTGTTGTAGCGACGGAGATCTCCTTTTGCAGTAACTCTTGCCTTAATAGCCCATCGACCTTGGTAAGGGTTAAGAGCAGAAATCGGGATGATGCGTGCTGGTGCCTCATTCTTCATTATTGAGCCATGACTTTTGTACATTGGAGGTGGTTGGTATGCAGGTTGAATAGTTGGTCGGAAGGTTTGAGTGTTGTTACTCATGTTTGTTACACTCGAACGATTAAAAGAAGGCACTGTTGTTTGCTGAGAGACACCATTAGAAACTGGATTGGAAGGCAGGAACTCACGTGGGTTCCCAATGATTTCACATTCAGGCATTATAATCTCCATGTTTAGAACAACAATAACACTGCATAGAAGGAACGAAGAGCATCAACCATTAAGAGACAAACCACTTGCTTCTCTAGAAGGAAGCACAAATCTATAATTTCAAACACAGATTAGATAGAAGTTATCTTTCTGCCAAAATATACACCAAATATATTTTACCCATTGCTTAATACATTTACCTCGTTTATAGAGAACCATAAAATTACATTGCTACAACCACGAATAGCTTGTGTTTGCAATAAAAAGAAACAGAATATAAACTGATACAGGTGCATTTAGTGCATCACCAGCAAGAGATTGCTAGTTATTAGACATCAATTAGAGCAAGGAAGAATATCGAGTGATGGTTAGTTCACTGTCAGTTTTACAAATGGTAGATGAAGACAAGTTTAATTACTTCACTTCAGCTGTAATTTATAACTAACCACTGATAAACACACACTAGACCAAGAACTTGCCAGAACCCACTGAAATGGGATGTCAATGTATGGTTGTGCTCTACTGCTTATGCATCTCCTAAATAAGCTTCACTCAACTAGCTCAAATTCTATTTTAAAGATTCACAAAGTTTTCAGCAGGATAGAAGAAAATGCAGCTTTACTGTATCTTCCTTGTTTACTGTTGCAACTTATCTGAGGACCCAACGGCGGTTCAGAACCTAAAACTTATATGGAAATAACTAGAGCACAGCTTATTTGAGGACCCAACGATGGCTCAAAACCTAAAACTTATATGGAAATAACTAGAACACAACTTATTTGAGGACCCAACGATGGCTCAAAACCTAAAACTTATATAGAAATAACTAGAACACCTTGATTGTTGCTAATAACACTTTGACTTCACCATGATGTACTATGGAAATAACTGAATACTAATAGTTCGCTCATAGCTGATTGTGGAGATGAAATGAAGTAATACTTGTGATTCGAAAGATTACGGCATATAATACTCCATAAGGATAACACATATTACAAGCACATTAACAGACGTCTATTAGCTTCAATAAAGCCCTAAATCTACAACAATCGCTTACAAATTCATACACAAACACATACAAACTCATAACAAGCATGTTAACAGACGTCTATTAGCTTCATTTCAGGCTTTCAGCCCTAAACCTACAATAACGTACAAATTCACATCAAAACTCATAACACCCCGTTATTAACAATCAGAAACAACTAATTCAATCGAAATGATGCTATACTTGCAATTCGGAATATTACGGCATATAAGCTTATAACACGCAATCATTAACAAACTGAAGTAAGTAACCGAAGATGAAATGACGATATACAACAAATATACTCCGTAAGCTGAACAACATACAATATGCACATTAACATACACCTATTAGCTACATTTTAGCCCTAAAGCTACAAAAATCTCTTACAAATTCATACACAAACGGTTATAAACTCATGAAACAGTGACTAACTATACGTGCAACAAATTCACATATCGCACAACAACATACTATACGCACATTAACATCATCAATCAACTAATTCTAGTAGCTTCAGCAATCCATTTCAAATTATTCATCCTTTTCTATCATCCAAACCCCTAACTCATAAACAAACACATAAACTTGTAACATGCAATCGTCAACAAATACATACAGTAACTAACAAACAGAAATAATTAACTAATAATGAAAACAGTCGATTTTGAAGAGGACTACAAATACAGTCGATTTTGATGTACAGCATACTATACGCCTATTAGCTTCAGTAAAGTCATCTTAGCCCTAAAACTACAGCAATCTCTCACAAATTCATACAAAAACAGTTATATAACAATAAATGAAGAAGAGATGATATACAGTCGGTTTTGAAGACGACTAGCAAATATTATCAATAAGCTGAACAGTGGGTTTTGAAGATGAAATGAAGATATACTTGCAATTCGGCATATATATACTCCGTAAGCTAAACAGCATACTATACGCAATTTAGCTTTCAATAAAACACTAAATCTACACAAACACATATAAACTCATAACACACAACTATTAACAAACAGAAATAGTTCATATACTGCCAATTCGTATAATTACAGCAAACATACTCCGTAAACTAAACAAATACTATACGCACATTAAAATACGTGTATTAGCTTCATTTAGCCCTAAATCCACAACAATCTCTTACAAATTCATACAAAAATAGTTATAAAAACATATAATACGGTAATTTAGCAAGTAACTAAAACCGAAATGAAGATAGTCGATTTTGAAGAGGACTACAAATACAGTCGATATATTCATTTTAGCCGTAAATCTACAACAATCTCTCACAAATTGATATAAAAACAGTTATAAACACATAACTAAAAACGAAATGAAGATGATATACAGCCGATTTTGATGCACAACATTCTATACGCCTATTAGCTTCCATAAAGTCATTTTAGCCCCAATTCTCTTACAAAATCTTACAAAAACAGTAAATTAACAAGTAAATCTACACAAACACATATAAACTCATAACACGACTATCTAATTCATTAGGAAATGAAGATATACTGCCGATTCGGAAAATTACGGCAGATACACTAAATTTAGCCCTAAATCTACAACAATCACTTACAAATTCATACAAAAACAGTTATAACCACATTTATATACTCCGTAAGCTAAACAACATACTATACACAATTTAAAGCCCTAAATCTACATCAATCTCTTATAAATTCATACACAAACTCATAACGCTTTGCGATTCAAAAAATTACTACAAATCTCCCACAAATTCACACACAAACAATTAAATAAACAAATAAAACAGTAGATAAAAAGTAACTGAAGACGAAATGAAGATGTTATACAGTCGATTTTGATGCACAGCATACTATACGCCTATTAGCTTCGATATATTCATTTTAGCCCTAAATCTACACCAATTTCTCACAAATTCATACAAAAACAGTTACAAACACATAAAACAGTAGTCAATTTTGATGTACAGCATACTGTATGCCTATTAGCTTCGATATATTCATTTTAGCCCTAATTCTACACCAATCTCTTAAAAAATGATACAAAAACAGTTACAAATACATAAAACAGTAAATTAACCCCTATCACACGCAATCGTCAACAAATACATACGCCTATTAGCTTCTATAAACTCATTTTAGCCCTAAATCTACATCAATCTCTCACAAATTCATACAAAAACAGTTATATAAACACATAAAACAGTAAATTAACCCCTAACTCATAAACGAACACATAAACTTGCAACACGCAATCCTCAACAAATACATACGCCTATTAGCTTCTATAAACTCATTTTAGCCCTAATTCTACATCTATCTCTCACAAATTCATACAAAAACAGTTATATAAACATATAAAACTCATAACACAACGATCTAATTCATTAGGAAATGAAGATATAACGCCGATTCAGAAAATTACGGCAGATACACTAAATTTAGCCCTAAATCTACAACAATCACTTACAAATTCATACAAAAACAGTTATAACCACATTTATACACTCCGTAAGCTAAACAACATACTATACGCAATTAAGCTTCGATAAAGTCATTTTAGCCCTAAATCTACAACAATCTCTCACAAATTCATAAAAAAACAGTTATATAAACAAATAAAACAGTAAATAAAAAGCAAATGAAGAAGAAGAGATGAGATATAGATACATTCGGCCTTGTGCAGGACTACAGATATAGTCAACAAGCTGAACAACGGAACCTTTACGAACAAGGCCGTTTTTCGCCAAATGATTACACTGAGTAGCGATCATCGCTTGTTGAGCCGCGACGGAATCGGATAGAATGAGACGGTACCGCTCTTTTATATTGCTGATTAGGCTGACGTCGAGTACTTGTAGTAACGGCTTTAGGTTTGTGTCGCCTTGCATTATTTTCGGGATGCCGTTGGTCGTTAGGTGGATCGGCATTTTTGGTGAATTGGTGAATTGGGGGTGAAATATTGAAAACCGACTTGGAATGTTTGTTTAATAGAATAGAAGGTCACGAAGTCTGCGTGTTTGTGAGTGTGTGACTATTTTTTATTTTATTTTATTTTTTTTTCACCCCTTCTTCGTTCTTCTTCTTCTTCTTCTTCTTCTAATGTTTAGCAAAATAGTAACCTCTAGCTAGGGCTGAGCAAACCGCCTGAACGGACCGGACTGGACCGGACCGACCACATTCGGTCTGGTCCTCTGTCTCGGCTTTTAGGCTAATTCGGTCTCAGTCTTGGTCGGTCCGGTCCGAACCACAAACCGACTATTTTGCTTTGTTGGACCGGACGGACCGACGAGACCGGACCGACCATATTCTTTCCGGTCCTCGGTCTCGGCTTTTGGGCTAATTAGGTCTCGGTCTTGGTAGGTCCGGTCGGGGACCGATGCTCAGCCCTACCTTTAGCTGTTAAAATAATTTGTTTATCGACAAAAAACATACAGTTTTAAAAAAACATAACTGTTACTGTTTTATTTCTTTTATTTTTTTTGTAGAATGACAATTTTGTTTTTAACTATTAATTACTATTTTATTGAAAGTTTGTAATAACAATTTCAAGTAAGGTTAATATAGTAATCTTGATCAAATTTTCTTATCTATTTTTAGCAGTGAACAATTAATGTAAGACAATGCGAAATAAAAATGTGAAAAATAATATTGAGACAGGGGACTAGCCACTAGTCGATAATTGTTTGTTTTATAGAAATACTACTTATGTGTAACATCAGCAAAAAGGACGCGTACTTCATATAACACATCCCCCTCACAAACGTGTCATGGATCAGTTTGGAGCATAAGTCATTTGTTTGATGATTGATCTGCTGACTTGTGGTGTTGGTTGTGTGTGTGTGATGTTGGCTTTTGTTAGGTATATTTGTGTATAAGGATATTTAGTTGGTGGTCTTATTACACATTGTTGGTGGTGAAGTGAAAAGATAATGTGTCGTTGAGTTGACAGTTGTGATGTTAATAACTTAATCACTACTGCACCCAGTCTTAATATTATACCCGTGCAAAGCCACCCAATTTTTTACGATTATTGATGGTGGGTACACGTTTCTCCCGTTGTGATACAAATGAGGATATATTGAAAGTAGTTTTTTTTACCTTCTTCCCTGTGGTAGCAATAGATTCATTACACACCAATTTGGTTTTTATGAAATCTATTGCCATAGGCTTCTCTCTTTTCCACTACAAAACTCAAATATCTGTACATTTTTTCATACCATATTTTGTCATCTAAACATAAATAATCGTAATGATATACTTTTTCATATCCATTATCATTCTGCCTCAGACCAAATCCGATTCCCATTGTCATTCTTAACAACAAACCAAACGGGCCCTAATTTCAAAACCAAACATCTATAATGATACCCTCAAACCAAACACCCCTTTAGTGACAACTACACTTAATTTTATAGCTAACGTGAAAAGAAATGAATGTGAACATTATAATCAAAGAGACACAAAACATTCACTTTACCATGTAGTTTTCACTATTGAGTACCTGATGACAAATTTAGATAAATAAGATATACGCTGAATTTCAAAAGAAATAAAATTACTTTTTAAACGAGTTTAAAGTTACATCAAGATACCCCTTATTTATTTTCTTCAAAATGTTTAAATTAATGCAAAAACTCTACCCTCGTGATCAATTTTGGTGCCAACTGACCTTTCACTAAAGACTTAGCCTCAGCCAATACGCACATGTTTTAGTGAATTTTCTTCTTCATGGGATAATATATGTTTGTGCATTTGGAGTTTTTCTCGTGTTAAATACACTCTTCCACAAGATTTTGTTTTTGTTAAAAGATCTCGAGTTTAGTTGCAACCAAGTAACATACATGTTGTGATATGATCGTAGGAATTGGCTAATCCGTTCTCTACTGAAAAAAACCAAATCAGCCAACCGAGTTTAGCAATTCGACGGTTTGACCATACATCCATTGTACACAAAGAATTAAAGTTTACCTTAATATCAGCTTTAGTCAAAACAAGCAATAGCAAGTATCAATACATACATTTGTATTATGTCATCTAGGAAAACATTAAAAAAAAACAAAAACAAAAAACAAAAACAAAAAAAACAAAAAAAAAACAAAAAAAAACCGAAAAAAGAAATATATATTTCTTTTGCAAATTCAAGCAAATCCCAAGAATATTTGGTTTAATTATGTTATATCAAAGATGCAAGATAACGCTATACTCATAATTTCTACCATCACGACAATAATTTTACTTCTTCAGGATCAACAAATTAGCAATTGTAAGATGACCATTTTCTGGTGTAAAATACAAACAGCACAAAAGGGTAGACGTATTTTCTAATCCGATGCTGACACGAAAGCAACAACAACCTAAAATTTGTAAACCAAAAACACTTTCCTCCTAAAATTTGGTTTAAGACGATGACATGGGAGCTCTTTGCTGCAATCATAATCCACTTTTGGTCACCGCAATGTCAGAGGAAGAAAATTAGTCATTTGTTTATGAGCCCATTGGTGGTCGAATTACACTGCTTCCAATTACTTCTATTAAAGTTGGTCATAATGTTACAGAATCTAAAAGAACAATCAACATGTGTAGAGCATATAAGAGTCAGCTTGTAATAGGATAATATGTTAACATAAACTGAATATAAAATTTCATATACTGATCGATAAAACACATTACATTTTTAGGATAAAACCATGTGCTATGTTTGTATCTCTGATGAAAGGGCTATGTTTTTTCACAATTTTTTCTAGCTCAAATTACTTACTTTTCATTGTCTTCTTTTAACGGCAACCTCACCACCCCCAAATCCCTTATCAACAGTCTACACCTTTGTCCTACCTACTCCCAAGTCTACACCTTTGTCCTAGATGGAACCCTCAACCACTTGGCTTTGTTAATCTTTCTTAGGGGGTGTTTCTTTTTTTCTAAATGGGGAGGGAAAGGATATAATAATATTTCTTTTGTGTTTGGGCCCACATATTTCCCTTATATCATCTATATCCACAAGGCAATAAAGTGCACATCCTCCCCATATAGAGACTAAATTAGACGTGGGACCCATATGTATCCTCCCCATTTAGAAAAAAGAAACACCCCTTAATATACCTATCCATGATACTTGGAGCATACCCCAACAAGGAAGTTTGTTCATTGCACTAAATGTTATAAGCTTTTGGCATATTTTTAAGGAGCATACTTAAGTAGAACCGGAAGCAGCCTCTCTACCTTAGGTAGGGGTAAGGCTGTCTACATTTCAACCTCCCCCATACACCGTGGAAGACGGTATTGGGAGTTACTTTACTTTTTACTTTAAATGTTCCTATTAAAAAAAAAAAAAAATTCCAATCTGTAAGTTTAGGCACAAGTCTATAACCACCGAGAGGTTGAACTTTTTTGTAAAAACTCCTAATGGCAGATGTATAGACCCACTGAAGTACAACTAACTGTAATATGTATGACACGTGCAAATGATAGTTTAAAAATTCAACTACCCAATGCCTCTCTCACCTGTCATTGGCTCGAACTCTGGTTCATCATCTCGAGGACTGGCGAGCTTTTCCTTCCTCGACCTGAATAAGAACCACTCCTGATACAACGAAAACATGCATCAGCAGATCATCACTTGAATAGAACAGTTCCAACACTAAGGGCCCGTTTGGTATAGGGTATTTTGTGGGTTTGGACTTAAAGTAGGTTGAAAACCTTTGTTTGGTAGCAATTGTGGGTTTTGAAATTAGGCATCAACCCCTCCAACTCTACCATACACAAAAGTCATCCCCCCTCCCTACTTTTCCACAACTTTTCTTTTTTTGTGGGCCCTTCTCACTCATTTCTCTCTATCTTTATTTAATTTTTTATTTTTTAATAATATATTTTAATTTTAATTTATATTTTAATATATTATATATTTTTAAATATTATTTTCTCTCTCCTAAATCAAATCAAAATCCAAATCCTAATCTACAACTTTACACTCAAATCCAAATCCTAATCTAAACCCACCTACAAACCAAACGGGCCCTAACTTTTTGTCTTATTTTTTCAACTTTGTTATAAAATATTTTCGTTTGTGTTATATATAAGAGTTAGATGTAAAATATATGAATGGATTGGTTTTAAAATGTATTTTCGTTGATATAATTTTTATGATTATATAACACAAACAAAAATATTAAAGATTAAAGTTGATAAAGAAAGACTTTAAAAAGTCAAAAGAGGACAATTATTTTGGGACGGAGGGAGTACAAGTTAGATAATTCAAGTGATTGGACAAGGAGGTTTAAGTGTTGATGTTTGTGTTATTGTATGATTAATTCATGGTTTATGTATTTGTGAAAGTTATAGTATTGTTAACTTCACTCTTGGACTACAAGCGGCGTATATTATGCTTATATGTATAAACGATATATGATGCCATATTATTGCATTTACTTACTAAGCGTTTTTGCTTACGTGTTATAGTTGCAATGTTTTGTAGGTCGAAGCGAGGAAAGTAAGGTCTTGGTAAGAAGGCTTAAGATTTGGACATGCGGATTAGAAGGGTATTGGATTATGCTTGTGTCGTGAGTTATTTTGTTAATGATGTTTTCAAGTGTCAAGAATTTAGTAAATGTGTAGTTAAGTGTGTCAAGTTGTATGTTATAGTAATTGGTTAAAGTTTATGTGTATCGGTCAAAAAGTGGTGTTTGGAATAGAGTTTAATTCTACCCATTTTGGGGTCAAACGGGTCATTTATCGTATAATACTTTACAGTATGTGGTTACAGAATTGGAGGATAAATGAATGATTTGGTGCAGGTTATAGTGTTGGTTTTTGGTTAAAATGGCTTGAGTTTAATTGTTGGTTTTCCGCAGAAATTCAGCAGTTTCTGTAACAGTTTATCAAGTTACAGAAACTTCAGAGGTGATACGGCGTATCCCTTCTAGGGGATACGACGCATAAGTTCAACAGTTTAGATTTTCGTCGGTCTTCTTAAATGTTGTATAAAATTAACCGTAAGGGTCCGTTATAGTCAAGTTGTTTCCGCGTAAAGTTTTAAATTTTTGGTAAAACTGGGAAAAGGGCGTTTCACGACGCTGTTTGCTTTCCAATTTGGTCTCTTAGGTCGTCATATGACAGATATAACAACTTCAAGCTGTATATTTCAAATCCTCAAAATCACATACAGATACTTCAATCAGACACATACCTATTACGTTTACGGGGGGAGATCGATTTTCTCTTGGCTTTTCTCTTGTATGTAGAGTATGACTCTGGGCTAGAATCAATAGGTGCAGGTCCTTGTGATATTTTATCTGCTGCATAATCGACTGAGATGTATTCATATCGATATCCCGGAAGTTCCTCACCATTCATCTTGTACCTTGCTNAAAAAAAAAAAAAAATAGCGAACAGTAAAAGTGAAAAGCAAGTTGAGTTAACCTGCTTTTATCCCATGGCTACTTGTGCTACTAAAGATTTAAAACCAACAATATTGTTAATTATCAGCTGATTTAAGTACTTTTCTGTTTAAGTCAATTCTAAATGCACAACAAGCACTCAATTCACGGTATTATGGAAGGCCATCATCATAAGCAAATAAAGCAACCACATAGCTGCTGACCTTGCAAGTGTCAGTATTAATATGACTTGTAATTCTTTAAGACTTGAACTTTTGAAAATATCTACCGGGATCCAGACTGAATTATGGAAGACCTAAATGATAATAGTGTGATGGGTATAAAACTAAAATATAAGAAATAGAGGTTACGAGGTGGCATGATCCTTAATCAAATTGATATATTTTATATCACCATATTCTTCAAAAGCCTCACGCAAGTCCTCACGCAAGTCTTTTTCCCTGCATCAAAAGGGATGTCAATGGTTTATATATAAACAATCAAAACCACTTGTGGCAACCTATATTCGATGTAAGAATATTTACAAGTTAATACATGCACAGCCTGACATAGTACTAAGTAGTAAGTACTAACTGCTAAAACTGACGGAATTCAAGGCAACGTTTGCATACAATGGTATCAGACCGATCAACATAGAGGTTAGAAGCTCATTTAAAAAAAAAAAGAAAAAGAAGTTTCTTATGAACATAGCAAAAAGTAACTAGCAATAAGTTTATAACGTGTGCTACTTTACACAGACGAAGCATTTAGAGAGTAATAACAACGAAACGAGCTTTAACAGTAAACACAGGTTACATAAGGGGAAAAAAAATTTATCTGAAAAAGGCAAAAAGCCGTGTCTTATATACAAATTCATTGTGGGGTGAGTGAGTGTGTGTGCTGTGGGTGTGGGGGGGGGGGGGGGATGTAACAGCCCACATAGAATAATGAGCTACAAAGGCTTAAGGTAGAAACAACATTCTAAATAAATTCAATGCACAAAAGAAACAAATTAAATAATTCTAGCAAAAGAAGAAAGGTCGGCCAGAACATACCCGCATGCAGGGAGATTACAAACATAAAGTCTCTTTCTAGCATTCTCACCTAGAGGTTTTTCACACCTATGACAAAAGCAGACTCTCATGCTACTAGAAGTCCGGTAACTACCACCGCTTTTACCCATACTTTTTATCTCTTTGCGATAAGTCTAGCAAAACAGAAAGAGAAAACTTGTATTAGTAAAAGTACCCTAAGGCGGCAACAAAATGCAAAAACATATACTCAGGCTAAGCTAAAATAAAGCTATAATGCTCATTCTTCTCAATACTTTGCATTTATATATGGATCGCAAATCAACACATAAGAGGCTTTATTGGATTTTAGCATGTTCCCATTAAATAGTACACAAAAATCATCTTTAAACAAGCATGTAAAAGCTTATTCACAAGTATTTCTTTAAGGCAAATATATATATATATATATATATATATATATATATATATATATATATATATATATATATATCCTATCAGCACGTCTACATGGGGAAGGCGTGAGGCTTGGTCGTGCCACGACTCACGCTATTTATAACCTTGGGCAAAACCTAACAAAACCCAAGGGACAAAAACAAACCAGCAAGAGCCAAAAGACCAAATTGGACCCCTAGATACAAAGCCAAATCAGCACCCACTAGACCAATTAAATGGAAGAGCAAAAACTTAAAAGCCACACAAATACTAACAATAAACAATAATTCAAAACCCTAACTTTAATTAAGGATGAGCATAAAATAATAACAATGCGCAGTAACTATAGGTAAAAATGTAAAATAAACCCTAATTTATGAAGACCCTTGTTTACTTTTTTAAAGGAAAATCATACATCACTAGATAAGAACATGTTATAAAACTACCAAGTAATTAGTTTAAAAACATATACTATCGACAGTGCCACGATGAAAACTTACCTTGGGTTTTTTTATCGATCCGATGATGATAATCTATGAAGAATTACTATTAGACTGCTCCCTTGGCAAGCTCCTTTGCCGCGTGAAGGAGGATCGGCAAGGAGGAGAGGGGAGCAACCAAACCCACTTTTGTTAATTGTCCGTTCACGGGTCGACTTTTATCTTTTTTTTTTTTTTTTTTTTTTTATTTATTTATTTATTTTATTTTATTACTTTTTTATAATTTACTCTTTCTAGGTAAAGCTTAACGCTACTATTTACTCTTTCGAGCTCGATTAATAAACGAGCTGCAACTTAGACTCGAGCTCGTTTAGGCTCGGCTCGTTCGAGCTTTTTACCGATCCGATGCCGAGTTTTTCACGAGCGGCTCGGCTCATTTCCGCCCCTACCCTTAACTTACCTTCACCTATAAACTAATCACACAAAATTAAAAAAGGAAAATGATTGAAAGACCTAACATTTGTGCCTAAATTCAGGCCTAAACATATGTGACATAATCCTGATAGTTTGTGAAAAAAATAGGTCTTTAGCTGGAACATCAGGATGATGTCACACATGTTTAGGCACATCTTTGGGCATCTCAATAAAAAAATATGTTAACTTTTACGTAAACCAAATGCTTGCATTTATAGCACTACTACAAAAAAGCCCGGCTGAAAATGATCATAGAGCCCGGTTTTACATACGAGCTCAAAGGGGAGGGGGACTCTATTCGAAATGCATATAGAGCCCGGTTATGTCAACGAGCTCTATTATCTATTATAGAGCTCTGTTTTCTTTCACCGAACATGGCTCTATATGAAGAAAAAAAAATTTAAGTAAAAAATAAAAAATCTTGTTATGCTGCTGCTTCAGCCATTAAATCAATTTTTTTTGGCAACATGAACAATGTATATTCAGACCAGGAAGAGTCATTGAGATTACAATTTACTTTCAGTTCATACATTGAGATTTATCTTGCAACTAATCTTGTAAACAACACATTTCAAAATTCTACAGTCTAACTTAACAACTACTTGAACAAAAATGGAAGTGAAAATTACACCATTGACATTAATTTGAAGTATTGTTATTATGCATTGTCTTTGAATAACCTGACAAAAACAGATGGAGTTTGATGAAGTTTATGACGTCCAAAACCGGTTTTTAAAGTTGAGTATCAAGCCAGATGAATAAGTCTTGAATTTGCCCATCCTAGTACACGCTTTAAAACACAATAGTCCATTTTGCTTTTTCTACGTTTAGGGAACTCGAGGTGGAAGCTCTGAATACACTTTCTTGTATCAAGTCTATTGCCAGCAGCCACTCAAATAATATTGTCATCATACTTAAGTTTGTGCAGTGCTCTTTTCTCAACCATTGGCTCTTTTTCACGTATGAGCTTCGTGTCATAAGTGGGTTTGATATCTTCACAATCAACAGCTGTATTATTTCCTGATCTGCTGTTGTCATCCAGTATTTCCAACATTGTCCCACTGCCTTCTGTGACAATACAAATAGCATCCAATGCTTGACACGAGTCAACCTAAATTTATCTTGATTGCATCCGTCTTTCATTCATCTCGATGTCATACTGTCGCTTTTGTTGTGCTCTTTCTTCAATGTACTTTTTCACATCACCCACGAGTTGGAGGAGTATATCTCTGAACGTGTCAACCTCGATTCCAGTTTCTTCGTCATCTGACTATCGTAGTTGTAATCCACAGTGAATTTTGAATTGATGAATACTTGGAGTTGTTTATTGATCACACCGAGAGCAGCCATGGAACCAATTTCTTGAGATTCTCCTTGGTCAAGTTGTTGTTGTAGTTGATATAAATTAAGAATCATCGTGCCTGTGAAATCCTAGACATCTTGACCAAAGAGTGTTGCAAATGCACGTGTGTATCCGCCCATGTGTCCATGTAATTTGGTGAATGTGCTCTTTTTGAAAAATATGACTTTTGATAAGCAACATTCACACCTTGTTTAGGTAAAACAGGACTGATTGATCTATTAGCACCATATCTCATCAATACTGCCCTTGGAATCATACTTCTGTTAGCATTAGGGTGAGTATTTCTTGAAAAGTTTTGATGATTCACCCTTCTAGCATGATTCCAAACAGGTTTTTGGTAGTTAACACAAGTTTCGTGTAAATGCTCAAAACTACCACAGTTATAACAAGCCTTTTTAATCAACTTAAAATCACTACCTAATTTTTGAGAAATTAGGTTGTTCCAGTTCCTTTGATTACCTCTAGGCCTGTTATTAAACTTTCTAGGTTGCTCTATTTGTTGTTCATTATATTCAGCAATTTTCCTAGAAATCCTGTTACTTAACATAGGTTTGACAAACTTAACCTCTTTAAGTTTAGACTCAACAGTTTTAGGAATTTCTTCCTTTTTAAATTGTGGTGTTGACTCTGTCTGATCCTCATCATCATCAGAAACCCAATCTTCAATTATGGGTACACCTGAGTGCTTCTCTACTACCTTAGGTGTTTCTGCACTAATTTCACTAAACTCATCTACAGGTTTGCTATTAAGCTCACTTATAAAAGACGGTTCTTTTATGGGAGATGCATAAGCACTCTTAACTAGAGGAGCCATTTCATTATAACCTATACCACTACCTCACCTCATAAAGTGACTCTCAATAGACTTGTTCACCATATCAGATGCAAATCATTGTTTCTCAACTCTAACAACATGTTTTTCTTTTTCAGCCAAAGCTGCATCTTTTGCTTGTTCAGACTCTTCTAGCTTTTTATTAAGTACATTAATCTCACTGTTTTTAAGAAAAATCTATGTTTCTAGTATATGAATCTTGTCAACACATTCTAACTCATTTTGTTTAAGGAATTCAAGCCTTTGTTCTACAGATTTTAGACCAACTTTATAACCTAAGTTATATAGTTTTAATGCATCTATTTCTGCAAGCAATTGATGCGTGGTTTTGTAACCTTACAACAGGTTTTACCTCTCGAGGGATCTCAAGAGGCTTACAACCCCACCAGGCAGTGTACCTGACCGATGTAGTATAGGATAGTGGTAAGTACGGGGGATTGATCGTTCTCTCACAGGGAATAGTGTTCGTTAGGATAGAAAAGCTACTCTAATAGGTCTAAGGGTGGAAGGAAGATTCTTTTTGTATTTTTATATTTTTTTGAAAGCAAGTAAAATCTCGGTTTTTAGAGGAAGGGCGGAATTAGTTGCTAGTCAACTAACCCAAGTTTACTACTTATGCAAATTAAAATAAAATAAATATCTAAACTATTGTGGTTGTGAAAACAATATGGAGAAAATTGTGTTTACTTAGATTTCATTACTCCCTAACTATCTTTTACCGGTTAATTGATATGTGTGTTACTTGTGTGGATGAAGGGTGTATTCCTAATAACTCATGGAGTGGCATACATATCTCTCCAATTCTATGAGCTCTTATCTCGCCCTATGCCATGCACGGCACAACCATAGGGGTTGTAAACAGTGGCTCATGCGTTAAATACTACCTTAATAGCCTAGTATGCCTTGGCTACATGTTTCCCAAGACGTTCAAGCACGTTACCATAAAGGAGGTTGGCCAGTTTTCTTGAGCCTAACATTGATGGAACAATCATCCCAACAAACAACAACACACACCAATCAACCAATAATTAATAGTTAGGTTTCATTAGATCTAAGCAAACACTAGAGAATTTAGCTACACATGTTAATTAAAAGACAAGCAAAAGAGATAATCAACCAACACATAGACATATTGATTGAATTAAAGTGAAGACTTATCTTTAATTAAGCATGAGGGTTCCAAGGGTTGGAAACCCTAAAAAGTACAGAAAATTCGTCTTTAGGGTTTGCCCTAAAAGTTCTCCACAAAGTTCCACACTAATGAATGAAAATTAGAAAACTATATATAGATTTTACACTCTGACGGCGTCAGGTTATAAGGGCTGACGCCGTCAGCTCGCCGCCATTAGGTTTCTCGGATGGCCTAGATCCACTTCTGACGCCGTCACCTTATAAAACCTTCTGGGCCGTCACTCTTTAACTTTACTCCTGACGGCCTACTTTTCCTAACACCTGACGGCGTCAGGTGTTAAATCCAAAATTTCCTCTGGCCCGTCATTTGATAATTGGTTTCCACTCTTTTGTCAAGGCTTTCTGACGGCGTCACCTTGTGACTTCTGACGCCGTCAGGTTGTAAATCTTCATCTTTTGAGACTTTGTCGTTTTCTTCACTTTTATGCTCCAAAAACGTCCGAATATGCATGTTTTCCAGAATTCCTCTCAAAAGTACCTAAAATGACAAAAGGAACGATTTAGGGCAATATTTGATCACATTTATACGAATTAGGGCTTAAATGACCCCCTAAAAGCGTAACACTTTTCGTCTCATCAAATACCCTTACACTTGGGATTTGCTTGTCCTCAAGCAAATGAGCTTTTATTCCAATCAAAATATGAGTTAGGGGTCATTTAACACGAATATAAAAGTAATTACAACAAATAGTTATTAGACCCTAATCATAACAAGCACGGAAATCATACACTAGCACCTCACAAATAGTGTTTGGATTCTCACATCTCTCAAATGTCATAAAGTTTATATCTCATAAATGGAAACGGAAAATAACACTCACTACCTGTCATAGCAAATAGATTACCATAGGCTTGGGAAAGGATCAATTACTCCTCCACTAGGCGTAAGCACCTAAGATAAACTATCAAAGAGGGCTTTATAAAGGGTTGTAACGTAAGGTGTAGGGATATGATAACACGGTTTGGTTGGAATAAAGGGTATTTTAGTGGTGGCGAGTTAATTATCATGATCAAATACATGCACTCTACATCGTTGCTTAAGTCAAGACTCGACTCAATCTTAGTCTAAAAATGAAATAACAAAAACTAAAAAGGAACATAAAAGGAAACGGGATGGTAGTCCGTATGTTTTTCTTCTTTCTTTTTCATATTTTTTTTTATTTTTCTTGATTTTTCGATTTTTTTTTTCATACACTCTTGCCCTACCATCCAAAATAATACATCATAGGGGATTTGCATTCCCCTTACACTTGAATCTTTACATAACTTTACAATCACTATTCTAATGACTCGAATTAAGATAATCAAAAAACTTGGAGTACTTTTTAAAATGTTTAGCACGTATGGGGGTAATAATGTTGCTCTTCCCCATTACTCCATTACACTAGTACTTTTACCCATGAGTCCCAATCGTCCCAAAACAATATGTACAAGGATATGACTTAACTTAGCAACCATGTAATTGACCGGATAATTAACTAAGGGTGATATGTGCCTATTTACACATATTTTTTACCTTATCTAACACACAAAAACGACCAAAAACACCCGAAAAGACCATATAATGTTACAAATATCCTTGGAAAGTGTTTTTGTGTATTTCATGTACAAAAGGATTGAAAACAAGGCGAATGTGAGCAAAACAGAGCATGGATGGGAAAGCGGAGCAATTTGGAGCATTACCGGATCGATTCGACATAATTTGGAGCATTTATTGAAGAATTGAAGATTCGAAGACAATCCCGGGAGAGTGACATGGGGGGAGGTATGGAAATCCACAACACAACCGTAATTACCATCTTACCCTTAACCCCGACACCAAAATCCCAAATTCACCCTTTTCACCCTGAAACTTAATGCAAAATCATTTTCAAAAACAAATCCAAAAACCTTTTTTTTCCAAAAAAACCAATTTTGAAATAAATCACAAAAAAATATTTTCACAAAACCTTTTAAGTATTTTGTTAAGGCTTTTATTAAATTATCTTTTATATTATTATTAGTTTTATTATTCTTATCATTATAAAAAAAAAAAAAAAAAAATTACAAAAATATATATTTTTTTTAGAAAGTCAGTTTTTAGTTTTATTAATCCTAAACTAATTACCTAATAATCTTATATTACTAAACCCTATTAAACTAAACCCAAATCCTACTAACACAACACCCACAGCCCATCATCCCACAATAGCCCAATCCAACCCACAAAATCATAACCTACAGACCCCGTAACCTTAAACCCTCCAATTGACTTTCACAGTCAAATAAACCCTCACCTTAAACCCTTTGGCACCTAAAACAGAACATGCCAAGTTTCCTGTCACTATCCACCATGGTAATCACAACCCACAACATGCCAAGCTTCACATGACTATGTCTTCCCCATGGTCCCCCCCCCCCTCCAAAGCCACCTTGGCAATCCTTGATGAGATATAAGGCTCAAAAACTGATCCACGGCTGTGAATCATTTGAGTAGTCACCAAGACAAAACCAATGGCCAATATGGATTCAAGAAAACACAAGTGTGGTCCAATGCTCATACTACTCACAGAACAAACACAAATAGAAGAAGACAAACAAAAAGAAACCCTTTTCTTAGTTGTATATATATAACTGTTGTAGCCAAATTAAAAGGCGGTAGGTAGTTTAGTAGCAGTAGGTTTAGGAGTAGTATAATTTAGTTATAGTGTAGTTTAGTTCAGCTTTTAAGTTTTAAATTGTACTCTTAAGTTTTAATTTCAGCTTATGTAGTGTATTGTAATCTGTTTTATGTTAATGCAAATCCGAGTTTTTTTATTTGATATTTTCAGTTGTTAAAAGTCTCTTACAAGCATCTCTTAAGCTCCTTTGAGCTGTTTGTTTAAAGTTCGCAAGCAATTCCTTAAGTTTCAAGGTTAAAATTAGCTAAAAAATCTGTTTCTTAGTTTAAAGGGGTGTTTGGTTTAAGCTTGATTTTTAAGTAATGGTCATTTTTGTTCTTGAAACCAATTTAGATTAGCTTTATTTCATATTTGTTTGTAGTTTTAAGATTGATTTACTCATTTTCAGTTTCATTCAAAAGCTCTTAACTAGTTTTCTAATTTTTTTTTATATAAAAACTGTTTTACTTAAGTAGCTTAGGTATAATCTATTTTAGGCTCATTTAGTTGTTATGTTTGATTCATCTTAGCTCTACATAGGTTAATTAATCCTTTCAATATCTGGTATGTAGGTTTTTTTTTTTTTTTTTAAGTCAAAAATTTCATTTTTTTACCCATTTGAACCCATTGCATCAGCAACCCCACTGTCCCTTTTTAAGCTCAATTTTAGATAGGTTCTAGTAGGATTTAAGTTTTGAATTTAGTTTTATAGAAAGTTAGAAGTGTAGATTTTAGATTGTTCACCTTATTTTAACTTTCTAAGCTTATTTCCTTGCTTAATTTTAGGCCTCAAATACCCCCTTTGTCCATTTTTCCTTGCAGCCCCTTAGGTATTTTTAGCTTATTTTGTGCTTTTAGGCCTATGTACTGCTTATTATTGTTCCTTTGAGCTTATTAAGTACTCCCTTAGATACCTTTAGCTTATTTCCCCCTTAGGATAGCTTTTACCAGCTTCTTTTTAGCTTGTTAGTTTTTATCAATTTCTTTTTTAAGCATTTACAGTAAACTGCTTATAATTGGCCTCCTTATCTGCTTATTTTCTAGTTTTCACAAATAGTTATAGTTCAGTAAAATGTTAGTTTTCATGTGTTTTATTAGTTCGTTAAAGAAAATTTGAAAAAAAAAATGTTTTACAAAAATGGTGCCATGAGGATTCGAACTCAGGACCTGTTGATTCAACACACGCACAAATTCCCATAACCATCTGTGCCAATTAGTAATTCTTGTTAGGCTTCTTCTAGTTTAATATTTAATGTAGCCTTAGTTTGTTTAGCTTAATCTTGCTTATCAGTTTAGTATTGCTTATTTTTCTGCTTATTTGCACTGTGCTCCCCCTTTTTAGATTTTTCCTAGGTTTCTGTTAGTAGTAGGTATTTCTAGAAAAAATTTCCAGATTTTTAAAAATAGTTTAGTATTTTTTTTTAGGCATTTATTTAGTTTAAATTTTATTTAAATCATAAAAGATCATTTATAAGTCGAAAAATCAAATTTTTCTTTTTCTCAAAATTTTATTTTGTCATTTAGTACGTAGGAAAACTAATTTGAACCCCGTAGGTCTTTTATATTTTAAATTTACTTTTAAAGCCGTTACCGAGCCCGGTAACGGCCAATTTTCATTTTCTTTTAAGTTTTTCAAAATTTCAAGCTACGGTTAGCAAATTTTCAACTTTTTAAATAGTTTTTAATTTTCAAATTTAAATTTTAGTTAAATTTAGGTAATTGCCTTTTAGGTTACGTTTTTAGGATTTGCGCGTTACGTTTTACGTTTAATTTACGTTTTTAGTGTAATTGTTCTTTACGTGCTTCCGCAGTTTGTTATCTGAGATATTTTGAGTATTTATTTGTTGCAATTAGTTTAGAAATTCCAAATCCCTATTTAAATCTCATTCAAATCACCCGATCACAAAACGGTTCTCGACTTCGCATTTCACACCTCGCTGGGACACGACCCGGGGATATCCAATACTCCCGGTATACCCCGGTTTGACTTTCTTTGACTATTTCTCGGTCAAAAAGGTCTTACGTACCATATTCCCAACATCAATTTTTGGCGCCGCTGCCGGGGAGGAGTGAAAGCCGAAATCATGTCGTTTTGAAGATTAGTGAATTTGAAGACCCTTCCCCTGGGAAGTTAACGTCTTGATTTTGTATATATTTTAATATTATATAAACCAAAAAGATTTTCTTTTCAAATTTATTTTCCTTTTCTCTTTCTAAATTATAAAAACCAAAAAGATTTTCTTTTTCAAAATTTGTTTTCCTTTTATCATAAATTGTTTTCCCGTCATAAAAACTCAAAAAGAATCTTCGTTATCCTCTTTATGTTTAATTCTTC
>LBNU01022936.1:0-15400 GCA_014162995.1 Artemisia annua
TCGAGCGATCCACTCGAGCTGCTTATTGGTATGCTTCTGTTACGTTATGAGATGATGAAATATTGCGTATGAGTCTTTCTACGTGATCTGAGTCAAGGAGATTTTATCCTTATTGATAATAGATGAATTCAGGCCAAGACTCCTGCTTCAGTATGCGGACTTCCTACAATGTGATGAACTTTGAGTCCGACGCATCCAGGAAAGTCCGCATGCGCGTTGTTAAGACTTGTATCTAGCCTTCATGGTGATATTACATCGATAAACACGCTTAAGCATACTTACCAAGCAACTTTAAAACAGTACAATCTGGAGCGTCATGTAAGGACAGAGGAACTCCACACAGAGAGGTCGAAAGGAACTTAAATTTCGCAGAGTCCGCTGTAACTGGTGATGATCAAATCGTATAGAAGAAACTTCGTTATTCTCAATGGCCCTCTACTGTGTAGTCTTCGAAAATAATACAGGTAAATAGTGATTAAAAAGCATATACGTACAGCAAAAACTCGTATTAGTAAGCTATATAAGACGACTCTGTTTTGGCTAATTAATCGTAAATATCTGCAGATTATATAGGAGAATAAGAATCTCCTATGGTCTAAGTTATAGTTATTGCTCTCATTAAGCAACCATAGTCCCGATAATGTGGAATGTTCTTTTCTCACAGTTTTGATCAGCATACATAAACCTGAGGAACAAATCAATAAGTATAGGTAAGCATAAATAACTGAAATTTAATATAACACAGGGTTTTGCGTACTGGATAACACACTCATGATAACGATATTGCTACACGCATAGCTAATCTTAACTGATGACACCATATAATGTGAACCAAGTAACTTTGATAGAATTAAACGAAATTCCATCAGGTTGGCTTAGCTTATTGTTAACTATAAACTTATAGAAAAGGTCAATTTCTATTGCAAATTAGCTCTAGATTACACCACTATGGGTTTTTAAGTGCCAGCCGTTGTCATTCAGGATTATCATTCATTACAGCTAAGCATTCTACAAGTTATCATAATTTATCTCAGGGTGAAAAGAAGTTTGACTTGTTATCCTAAATTACAAATTCTTCAAGCAAATTGCAGTCTGCGATGCACTATATATCAAGGGAGTACTGATGTGAGCTATTGCAATTATAGATGAGGTGAAAATGTAGGGTGGTAGAGTTTGAGCCCTTGGATATCACTTGTGGATAAAAGTACAACTTATCGCATTTTAACAGTTAGACCTTATATAAGAATGTTCTCACAACATGCCTACCACAATAGATAGCCCCTATCACTTTATTTCATCAATATCCAATCATTTACCCAAATCTAAATATACATAAAAAGCATCCAATGGAATTATACATAGGATAAGACTTTTGATTAATCGAATAAAATTCAAAGTTCCTATATCACAATGGCATACCTGAAATTTAACAATGGACCATATAATCCCGTAAGTTTACGTAATAATATGAACAATGTAACTATTTTCTGACATTTATACAAGGTAATGTAATGTATTAATGCTAAAAAGTCATGAAAATAATCAAATTAAAGAAGACTTCGTTAAACCGCTTGAAGCTGTGTGCCTAATTAAATGTACTTAATGTAAGGATCCAGAGCTATATTCAAATCATCGAGAGCATGCATACCTTCCCAAGTCCACGTAAAAACGTAAAATGTTCATCCGAATGTGCAGTTCATGCCTGTCTAGAATCACTTGTTACAATTACAACAACTTACGATCAAATGATAGTCACACAAAACTAAACGCAAAACTAAATATTCAGACGTTGATACGAGTATATCCATCAATTATTGTACTTAATCCAATAGTTAAGGATTGGCTTGCTATTAGACGTCATCACTAATTTATGTGGGAGAAAAATACTTTTATATATTCACTTATTATCTAATGAATTAAAATATCCAATCAGCAGATATCATCAAAATATATAGAATTATAGCAACGAAGCTATAGTTTGAAGTAATGTTATATTTTAAAATCGAGCTTTAAGCATTATGACATGGAAATAAAGAGAGACCGTTGCGAGTTTAATTTCGAGAAATTCTTGGATTATAGGGGTCACATTCCAACATTCACAAGCCTAGCTGACCATTATATTTATGGAATATCGACTTAGTTAGGACATTTGATTTAACTATATCAAGTATATGTACACGCGATCAACCGTGCAACTCGAGGTCACCCCGAAAAGCATTATAACGACCTCGGATCTAGTTAATAAAAATACAATCTTATGAACTCTGACACTTTAGTCGACTCGTGATCATCATATTAGATAGTACCTATTATGCGTACCTAACTAAGTTTTCATTGAGGCATATTAGAGTCTATCATACTACGGTTCCTGTGGAGTTTCATTTGCTGTACTACATGAATTAAAAAAAACGACAGTAAACGCCAGGAATCTACATAGGTTATCGTGGTATGGGAATATGATTGAAGGAGCGATGACACATAGTCACTAACACATTAAATGGGATGATACTTATAACTCGAATATCTAGCGACACCGAATAAGAGAGGAACTTCTACGGCAACGTATTCGCGCATAAATCCACTTAGTATATTTAGATTGACACTCTGATAATGATGGAAGATCAATCAGACATATAATAGAATTTCAATACGCCAATGTTATGGATTACACTTTAGTTTGCTGATTAATGTGATACATCGTGATGGTAGTAGACTCTATGCTGACGTGTGTGGGTGGTGTTGATATAGATCTTTGGTAATAGAGTGGATATTTACTGCGTGCTGTAGCGGTAAAGCGGGGTATTAATCGTAGATTTGATGAAGGGGTAATCATCCTGAGTTTCGAGTCGACAACGATTTGTGGTAGAGCTTCGAGGTAATCTTATTTATAAGATGTATGGTAGGTAAGTATAAATGGTTAGAATTTAAGTTCACTATTTACGGGTGGAGATCTTTTCCAAAGTTATTTTGAAAGAATTTAGAGCGCGGTAGACTGGATTTGCAGATGTGGGTTCAGAGATAACTGTCGTAATTTTGTGTTCAGTGTTGTATAGATCGCTTTCCTATATAACGATTTTGAGTTGTTGTTACCGGGATCTCGCTTCTGATACCGTATAACCCGTAAGCCGAGAGTCGGCTGGAAATGATCTAAATCTGACGGACAATACAACTGTAATACGTTCCTCGATAGATTTTTTTATATTGAAGCATATGATTTACGTATAGAAGAAGAGACTCTCAGATTTTTTGTCGAATGAATGATTATATAAAGTATCGGGATTACAAGATTAATCGGCTGTTTTAGAGTGATATATATATAAGATATTTGGTTGATATTTTGTATGTATAATGATGATTTCCTGCAGTGACCGCAAGTTTTCTATAGTTTTCTGTCCGTGTTTTTTGTTACGTTTATATCTCCGGCCATACGAGTTCCCGTAGTTTGCTTGTCTTTTTGATGTTATTTGTTGCAATAATACATCCCTCTTTGTACTCTCTATTTTTGGTTTTCACGCCTCTATTCGCTCTGACTTTTGGGGTTCACGTTTTTCTTTGTTGTCTGATGTGTTTCTGGTATATCTTGAGGTTGTTACGTCATCGATGCCTCACTTTCGTATATATACTTTTTTGAATATCGTTTGTTTTCAATCTCACTGTTTTGGTTTGTGTAGTATATAACTTCGTTGCATATATTGCGATGTACTGTTTTGTTTTGAAACGTTTTTCGTTTCATGTTTTTATTCGCTTTTTTTTGGATTACCTGTTCAAACTTGCTATGCCATCCTATAGGAATTAGTGTATTGGTCCCGTTTTTTTGTGTGGATACAATGGTCTGTTTTATCCTTACGCATCCCGTGGGTAGCCCAGATTGGTCGTATCCTTATAAATGTCTCCAGGGGCGAATCGTCGCATCCGTCCATTTGCGTATTCTATTTTACTTATATGATTTTCGTACCTCATTTGGCTGAATTTCCCTTAATATGTTTCGTTTAGGTTTTATCCCGTCCCTTTTTATAAGCTCTCTTTATAGTGATATGTATTCAATCAGATTTTATAGTTTTCCCGTACCAGTTTATATGCTTTTTGATATTTCCTAACGGTCTTGTTTGATGCCATGGTGGGATCTCTTTAGGATCCGTAATTATAATGTTGCACCTATTTACGTGGTACTGTTTTTGACTATTTTACCCCCGTGCCCGGAGTTTTAGGGTTATTCCGCTTAGGTTACTGTACTTTTTGTGGCCTTAGAGTCGATAGCTGATGTCAATCCTTGTAAGTTTTGCGTAGTATGTCCACAGGAAATTCTTACTGCGTTTATGAATTCCTAAACATAGTATCTCACAGCGAGAGAAGCTGACTTTTGCGAAAGCGGCGTTTTTCTTATCGAGCTAATTACGATATTGATGTTTGGATTGCGATTGCAATGCTTTGAAGGCTTGGACAGCAATCTGGTTTAAAAGATCATTTTCTAAATAACTCTGGATATGTATTTGGGTGACCTACGCTATTATTTCTTTTGGGCCTTACTTTGGTAAACTTGGGATGAATGTAAACTTTAAAACCCTGTTTGGATGTGTTTTTATTTATGTTTACTTTATCTCGTTCTATTATGACTTGTGTTGGATACCAATCCCCGTAGCACCCCGAAAGCTTGAATAGTCTTCCGTTGTACCAAATTTTGGGGGTGTTACACTGTTACAGTTAGATGCAGTTTTCTTGATCATGATACTACAGTGTAAATAACACACGTAAATATTATACCTGAACATTGGGGTTCTCACTGAGCTCATAATTAGTAGAACCAGACCACAAATAACCACATCAGTATCAGCATAAGTAATCGTATCTGTCATGTACCACCTGATCATTTCACGAGCCACAATAGATTCCTTAATGGGCTGAAACTTAAATGACCCAAGATCATATTGCTTAGAAGAAGAAGCTGCAGACATAGTAATTTTCATATATACGAATAACTGGGATTCATAATCTAACTCTAATAATAAAACATGATAATAATAAAACATGTAGAATTAGTGCTTTAACTATATGTGAATAATTAAATTAGATTAAAAAAGTTGTATAGGTTAAGTAGTTATTTAATCATGTCGTAGCTCTGTGATATTTTTCCCTCTATATTTTCTATATTGATAATGTTTAGAGTTTGTACGCTATGGATCAATAAAATTAGAATGAAAAAAATGTTATAAATTAGATAGATGTCTTCCAAATTACAAACCTGTGAAACAATTTGCTTCATTTGAGGTTCAAAACCCATGCCTAGTATCCGGTCTGCGTCATCCAACACAAGATAGGTGACGCTTATCAAGTTTGTATGATGAGACTCCAATATATCAATCAACCTTCCAGGTGTAGCAATAACGATTTCAACACCTAAAATATCACCCACCTTATTTCTTTTCACATTTCAAGCATATTCCAAGCAATACTGTTACACAAAAGAATTGTGATTTATACAACTCATTACAAAAAAATCAACAAACTCTACAAATTCATTGTACCATTTTCAGTATCGACCACCATGCTGGCTGCATTCTCCAACCGCCAAAAAGAATGGTATCTCCTTTACAAAAACCACATCGTCACTAACAAATAAAACTGAAGGTGTCACCAGCTTGGTTGTCTACTGGGCATCCTACTGCTAAAGCGTCTGCAATTCTAAGTGCCATTGTTGCTCGATATGATGCCAAGTCAGCAATCTCCAAAAGTGCTTGAGCTTCATTTCGCTTAGCAATGGCTGCCTCTTCTAACCTCCTTGTGGCTTCTTGTGCTTCATGCACATAATATAGGCCCTTTTGGTATCTTTCAACACTTTTTCATCACTCATCGTTGCTATTCAGATATTAAAATCAAAGGGTTAATAAGGCTTGGATAAATCGGGGTTTTCACATCATTTATTATAAAATACACCAACGCTTTAGTAAAGGGACTCGAATATACACCTTTCTTGAAAACAGGCTACTTTTCTGCAGCACGTTTGCTCGCCAGTCTTCTAGATACTCGTTTTTGCTTTAGGCTTTATTTAACAGATCGATTATGGTTGTTTTAAGCAGATGTGGAGGTTACAAATCTTTGTTCGAACAACCATCTAAAAGTCCTAATATCACTAAAGCATTACGATAGAGTTTTTGAAGCCCTCTGATGATTCCACTTTAGCTTATCACCACCACTACAAAAACCTTAAATAAAATCTAGCTCTAATAATAAAACATGATAATAATAAAACATGTAGAATTAGTGTTCTAATCGCTTATGAGTTCTTCATTAACCGTATCGTTTGCATGATTCAACAAACATCCTATTAAAATCCAAAAACCATTCGTTAAGCTAATTTAAAGTGAAAACAACTAATATCTTACCTTAATATGTGTCACAAGAAAACTTACTTCCATGGAACATCACCAGCTAACATCCAATCTCCATGAGCGCCAAAACTTCTCCTGGATTGACCGTGCCATTTATTCCATGTAAAATATGCTTTTCGTGGGTGGATGTCACTCCTTTAGTTATCACATTGTATGTCACTTCTGTAAACTGCATAATATATGTAAAAAGATCAATAATTCCACATCCGTATATAATTAGTTACATGTATGAATCAAGACAAGTGTGATACGTGCTTAAACACACATATTGAGACCATCTACTTTTCAGAATACATTTAATCTATATTGACAATGAACTTCCGGCAACCGGCTAACATACCCATCATCAGCAGCATTATAAATTTTTTTCATGGACATTGTGTGCTCCTTCACATGCCCGCGCACCGCTGGTGTTAAGTTTCTTAGACAAAAGTAAGCAAGCATCAAAGTAGAACCTGTGATATGAGGCCAAACTTTAAGATCTTCTTCACACGGATTGAGTAATAAATCTATTTTCAAAGTGCTGCACGTATCAGGATTGTTGCAACCCATTTCTTTGAAGCCTTTTTATAATGCATGGAAGTGTGATCATGTCTGCTGAACTAATCACATGTAACTTGCTGGCTGAACACCATCAAGCGGAATTGGATGCCCCTAAACCACACATATTTACACAGTAAAGCTGGGATCAAATGGAAAATATGTTAGCATCGTAGGACAAAGTGAAACCTAAAATTTAGACATCTCCGTCATCGAATCCAAGTCTTCCTGGCTAATAGAGTATATATCCATAAACTCCAAAACCTTTTTAACTGCTTCATCCTGCCAATCATACAACATAGAATAAAATGTCAACTTGAATCCAACTTGGCATCTAGCAATTAAGTGTATTGTGGTCATGTGTTTAATACGACTCCAGTATCTACGATCATCAAAATTAGTTATCTAGACCATTGAAATATATCGACATAAAAGGCTTTCTTGTACCCTTATCGAACAAAACTTTCTGACAAAAATACAAATTCAAATGGATAAACCCCATCATCATCAACTGATTTCAATTCAACATAACATCAAGTTAAAGATATAAAAATCTAACAAACTCGCACATTTTACTCAGCTATGCACTCTTTTTTATCCCATTAGCCTGTCCTTCACAAACCTATAAACAGATGCACACAAATTATATTATTAAAATCGACAAATCAGCAAAAACACTAAATCAAATAAATACACACTAAAAATTATGATAATGAATTGATGGTAAAAATATACTGTATTTAATCAAGATTAATAAGCACTAAAAAACAATAAAAAGTAACTTGGTTAATACAAAATCAACCTTGATATAATGTAGTTATTGTGATTACATGAAGACCACCTTTATGATTTTGGAAATTAGACCAAGTACGCTGCAAAACAGAATTAATAATTATCAAAATACAAAAACTACAATCATTCTAAATAAAACTCACCAAAAAATCATTGTTTTAAGATTCATTACAACCACATGTGTTCAAAGAAGACGACTAACATGCAAAAACCTGTAAAAAAAACCCACATATGCATATAGATGAACGTATGTTTATGTTTATGATTAGGGTTACCTAAGTCAACCGTCAATTTTTTTTACGTATGTTTTGATATTTTGATCAGGGTTATACTTATTTTTAAAGGTAAATACTTAGTTGGATAGGTTTATAGATTTGGGCTTGCAAAATATAATCAAAAAATGGTGTTGGTCTGGTGGTTATCATGCATATTAATGTTATTTCCAACCCATGTTCGAATCCTAACGCATGATTTTTTGGGTCAAATTAAATCCGGATTTTATATGCTTAAACATTGCTTAGGTGGCAATGACGTTGCTGACATGGACATCAAAAATTTATAAACTGATGACATGGCGCTCTAAACTGATGACATGACGCTCAAAAAGTGATGACTCGCCATTGACCATGATTAGGTGGCTTTAATTTGGTCAAACGCCTCCTGTTATATATAATATAGAGATATATATGTGTGTGTGTGTGAGTCGCATTATTACACTAGATTGGTCGCTGAACTAGTATATATATGTAACAAAAAAAGATATGTTTATACTATCTTCGTTTTAAATTATATATCTAACCTTTAAATTGTACAATGGTTAATAAAGTTAAGAGCATCACATTGTTTATCAATAAAATTTCATTTTGATTTCTGAAAACCGTCTTTGTTGGTTAAATTTTAGAAGTAGTTAGACTTTAAAGATAAGCTAAAAAGAAAAAAATATATATTTAATATTTTTGTTTTGAACAATTCCAATATAGATTTAGGGATTTTCTACAATGTGTCATGGAATGTGTCATGGTGGCACATGTTAACTAAATGTAATTGATATAATTACTTTACAAATTTCTTTTATTTGCCAAATTTAACTTTACACGGAAATGAATTAAATTTAAAAAATAAATATGTTTAATTAATGCTTTTAAACTCATGCCCCATGACACAAGCTAGAAAACCCCTAGATTTTAATAAAAAACTTGCTACTAAATAGATTTGATGACATGTCCTTTGTTTACTCAATTTGCCGCAACTGGTGGCGGTGCACTTTCCACTTCATCCATTCACGATGTTTTAAGCCCAATCATAATTTTTTTTTTTTTTTTTTTTTTTTTTTTTTTTTTTTTTTTATAACCATGGTTTCCGACTTTTAGGCCGACTAATCCACGGGGTTTGAACCCACCGCCACACAGACGTAAACCAGGTGAAGCCCTCCCTTTTCATGAGGTTGGCGTGGCCACTTAAGGTTGTTTGCACCTAGCAGGAATTGAACTTGAGACCTCACACATTTTAGAGTGATAGTCATAAGCCCTTTTACCACTAGGTCACCCTTAAGTGGTTCCAATTCATTTGATCAAACACGCTTGAACAATTAACCCTAAAAAAAGTTGATTCTAAATATAAAAAACTAGACAGGAATTTCACAATTCATTTGCGAAGATATGCGAAGCATATGCGAAGCATATGCGAAGCAGTGGCGGTAAAGAGGATGTGTGAGTTGTGCGATTGCACAGGGCCTCACTCTCTGTACTTATGTTATATATCTGACCGTCTTTTTTTGTAAATCTCGTTAGTTAAATACAACACATCTTGCCACAATAATAAAACATCATTAAGGGGCTTCATTATAATAAATTGTTATAAATAAACACCTTTATGCACACCTTTAACTTTTTTTAGTTTTGATGGGGCCTCTTTTTAATTTTGGCTCGGGGCCTTCAAATTTATTTGCCATGCGAAGTTATCAATTAAATAGAGCAAATGTTATTGGATTGCGATCGAACCATCCAAATCCTTCAATTTTGAAGCTGTTTCCCAAAGTTCATTTGAATATATTGTGTACGTTAATTATTTGCCCATATACTGTATCAATATTCGGTTCATAGATGAGCATGTCAGTGGGTCACTACGATCTCTTGAAACGCGTCAGATTTTTTTGCTTTTACGCGGTTTGTATGAACTGGGTGTCAAATATATTCTGTGACGCTTTTGTCACTTTATCAAGGCTCTTTAATTAGTTTTCTTTTAAAAAAAAAAAAAAAAAAAGTAAAAAATCACGCTACTTTTATTTGTTGCTTTTTAAGAGTTTATAACAAAGAAGCATTAAACATGCATGTAGGTGTATGTGGTTGCGTGTGCATTGCATGAAGTTTAAGGTTTACTCAAAAGTGGAGTGCACACCACTAAATTATACTGATGATGCACACAGTACAACATCCAGATGCAGGATTAGTGGTGTGCACACCACTTTTAATGGTGTACATATCACCTCCCTTTATTTATGGTTACTCTATAACTCCATTTTAACATGGTCATTCATTACACCAAGACTGTGGCATTATTTACATGCATTCTTCTGTGAAACTTTACTGAAACGAGACATACTAATATAGTAATATTGATAGGAAAATACTGCGTTATATAAAATATTGATGAAATTAGATAATTAAATGGTGGCTTAAGGGTAAATGATACGACCCGTTAAGGTAGTATCGATAGTAGCATCCCTTCAAGCGTGATGCGAGCTCCTTAAGAAGAGAAAAAGAAGACAGACATATTTTTATTTGACAAAAGCTTAAAAGATTTCATTGATTGCAATTGCTTAAATAGACACGATGGGATAATCTCTGATAGACTCAAACACTTATCCTAAAACGACTCAAACATATCCTAATAAAACATAAACATATGATAGTTATCCTAAACACGATATACTTGTACCAACAGTAGGCGTATCAGTAAAGCAAGTAAAGCTAAGGCTTTAGGCCTTTGATTTTTAAAGGCCCCGATTTTCTAGGACCTTATATATATAAATTCGGTCACTTTTGTTTTTCGACATCTTCTTTAAAGATCCAATTATATAAGGTCCCAATTATCTGATAAATATTAAATAATCAAAAAATTTTGCTTTATTTATGATTTTCAGCCTACATTGTAGAAATTTAAGCCCAGTATATTGTAATTATATATATAATGCTCATTTTTGCATGAAAACAAGCAAAGATAGAATTGTTAAGTACATTTAAAATGCGGTTATAAGGCTATTATCAATAATCAATAAACCGTTTGTAATCATTTCCGTTCGTAACAGTTATTTGGTATGACTGGTTGTTTGGAAATAATTTAGTAAAAGTTTACAATCCAAAAGATATTTGTATTACTGATGCTATTAAACAATTAAAAAGTATCGTTTCTTATTTTAAAGATTATAGAGATTATGAATTTAAGGATGTTTTAATTTTTGCTATAGAAATTTGCTACAGAAATGAATGTAGAACCAAATTTTTGAAGAAAAACGTACTATTTGTAGAAATAGAAAATATGATGATAATGTTGACAATGAACTATAAAAATCGGTGAAGAGATTTAAAATTGATTATTTACATATTTCATCACTTGAAAGCGGATTTAACCAATTTAGAGTATCCTCTATATACTATTGAGAAAAGTTCAATACGAAACAACATTTATCTAAAGAACAAATAACAAGATCTCAACCATCCATCTATTTTAAATCTAAAGGTCTAGATTAAATCTTATTTTAATATAATTAATTATTGAAGGGCACTTTTGTCATATCATTTAAAACTAAACACATCTCTCTCACTCTCACCCACTCACCCCAAAAAACAAACTCAAACACTGACCATCGGATTGATGACGTCAGAGACGAGCTTTTCTCAATGGCCAGATCCGTCCAATGAAACTCTCCTCTTATCTCCGGTGGTGGTCGGTGGTGGTAATAAGAAAGTTGACCGGTGAATCATCGTCGTCTCAGCCATCATCAAGTAGGTGATTTTATAAATCTATATAAGAAACTAAGATGCACGGAAACGCCGCCTGATGCCGTACCACGTACCCGAAAAGTCGGGTGACGGCGATGTCCGAACTGTATTGTTTAAAGGTTGTCAGCCTCGTCTCTTCTTCTTCANACGAATCCCGTGGGATTTCTTTACGAATCCCGTGGGATTTTTCTGTACGGAAATTTTGAAGAAAAAAAAATTCGTCTTTTTACGAATCCCATGGGATTTTTTTGGACGAAAATTTTGAAAAAAAAAATCATTTTTTAGGAATCCTGTGGGATTTCTTTACGAATCCCATGGGATTTTTACGAATCCCTTGGGATTTTTCTGGACGGAAATTTTGAAAAAAAAAACGTCGTTTTATGAATCCCATGGGATTTTTTACGAATCCAGTGGGATTTTTCTGGACGAAATTTTGAAAAAAAATTTCGTCGAAAGTATATAACAATGCATATCTATAGAAAGATAATTTTTTTCTTGTCGCGATGGTGTATTTTTCGTAGATTGAAGATTTACCGTTTGCAAGATATGTTGTTTTAAAAAAAAAGTGAAAAGTGGGTTTTTATATTAAATGAGCTAAAGTGTCAATTTTGCCCTCCCTTTATTATTTTTTGATTTGATCTTAGCCATTAGATGAAAGGTGGATGGATGGTTGAGATTGAATTATTTGTTTTTTATGTGATACTTGTTTTGCATAGATCTCACCTCATATACTACTTAGCATTGTAAAGTCACTTGATAATAACAAGCTTAAAAATAGTTAACTTGAAAGTTCTTTAAGCCATAACAAATGTTCGGATATTAACAGTACAAATTTTTTTTTAATTTTTTTTTTGAACCTAAGAATTTTGAAAAAAATTATACATGTAAAACACATGTTAATATCGATTAAGACTTGCTATTGGCTCATTTATCGATTGAAAAGGAAATATTATTTAAAATCAATCCAAAATTCGCATAAAAAGGCTAGAAAGTAAATTTTATATAAACGGTTTTTCGGCAATAATTTTGATAAAAGGCCCCGTTTTAGAGCTTCGCTTTAGGCTACCATGAAGGTTGAGCCGCCCCGTTAGACATCTAGATTCTAGTATAACAAGATATGTATAGGATCGAAGCAAACGAGCGAGCCATAGCTCTACGTATAACGAAGCTAAGCGCAATAGCTAGCTACCTTGCTACTCACGCAGGTACGTACGGTACCCCATAATCATCACGACCAACCATATCTTCAGTTGACATAGAATAGAGTCTCTTCTAGGCCCCTCAAGATATAGGAAATACAAATAAGGGAAAAGAAATTGAGTGCATTGGTCTTGACTAGTCATTAATCTTCTGTTACGTATGAATCGTCAAAGCTTGGTCATTGTAAATTCTAATGAGACAAGGTGCGTTAACGGTTTATTTTTGTATGTGACACAATGTCGTCCGAATGTGAATGATAGGCAAGGACAAACCACATTCAGAGGGCTTAATCAAATTTCAAATGATAAACCATTGTAATTCATGAAAGCTGCTATTGATTTGAGTATTATTCTTGTGTTTTCTTTCAGTAAAAAATGGGTTAGGCCAGGGTGTGTTAATTACCCTAGCTTACAACATATATCTTAGATGTCTAATCCGCTTTTGATTTTGTATAACATATATAGTCTAAATATCACTTGCATTTAGCTGAAGAAACAAAAGCTAGATCACAAACTGACTATTAGACGAAGTTTACACTTTTTGCTACTTGTAACTTCGCAAGAAACTGCTAATCATTTGCTTAGGATTCAAAGAAAACAATACATGTGTTAGACAACATAATACTTAAATAATCTTGTAAATAGGTACAAAATTAAATTATTCACGTAAATGACGTACTTTATACTATCTTAAAATTTACGGAGTACTTAACTAACAGACAAAATCATTAGCTTTAAACATTAATACAAGCAACTAAAGTGATTAGATATTCATTGAGTCAAATTATTGTTGAATGCATTTGAAGTTGTAAAAGACTACTAAAAGGATTGCATTTACAAACCCCTTTTGTTTTTAATTTGAAAGTTACTCCCTCCATAAGTCGTGATTAAATTAGGTGAAAGAATGATTTTGTCGGCTATATAAAAGACGCCATTTTGCATTGGGGTAACAGCCAGCAAATTATATTTTTGTTCGTGTTTACATCAATTTTGATTAACTTTAATCTGAATAATTATCAAATGACAAAAATAAATCCTATTGACAATAACTCTTTTGTAATTATTTTGTTATCTAGCGTTTGCTAGTTTAATAATTAATATAAGCCGCCGTTCAAAAAAAATGACAACAATAAATTCAACACTAACTTATTAAAATTATACACTAGTCACAAAATTTCATTGTTGTCATTCTAAAATACTTTTTATAATGTATAGTTACACTTAAAATAAAAGTATACTTGGTATATGAGTCCAAACTTATCATTTGTATTGCTTTAATAAGTTACTTATTGGTTCCTCAATTATGCATTTATGCATTACAATTTTTTAGCATAAATTTGGCTAGAATTAATGTAAATAAAAACTCACTTAGTTGGACGGCATATAACTTAGTTTTAGTAAACAAACGGTTTATACGTTGGACTTAATATTTTGGTGGACTTCAGATAAACTATCCCTGCCTTCTCTAGTGCATCAATTGGCCCAACTTGTAATATTTATCGAATCCAAGTTGGACAGTTGGTACACAAGACGAAATAAAGATAACACTTGTTTCTTCTTTGAGAAAATGTCCAAAGTAATATTCATACTAGCTACATGTTCTAAACAAGGAATGGAATGCCCGTCGCGTTGCGACGGGACTTTTTTTTGCTAAATTTTTTTTTATTACTTGGTGTCAAGATAATGTGTTTTTTTTTTTATTAAATTACTTATCGAATGCTTAAAGCAATTAGTATGAGTTTTATAGAATATTTTTTTTGGGTTGCTTAAAGCAATTAGTATGAATGGAATGATTTGATTATCGATAGGAACAGGTGGTGGATCATATGAGAGACCACTTCGAGTGAATACAGCATTGATATGCTCATTTCTGGTTTGTGGTGGATGATAACTCTTATCGTTAGATCCAGAAGGTTTAGGATTGGATTGGGTGTTACTTGGTAATGTACCTGGAACTCGAGAAGAAAATTGATCAGAAAGTCTACCAAATTTTTGTTCAAGATCCTGGATAGAAGCTTGATGATTCTTCTGACCTTGCTCAACTTTGGTTTTGAGATTGAAAAATTGAGTTTTCACAAACTCGTTTGTGGCTCTTTGAGTAGTTACGAAATCTCGCATCATTTTTTCGAAATCAGATTCTTCTTTTTTATCGGAATTTGATTGGTTTGGATTGTCTATTCGGGGTTGAGAATCACGGTTGTTATCCCTTTGTTGGTGGTCTTGTCAATTTCCAGAACTTCTTCCGTAATAATTACCACGAAAACCTCCTCCTCGATATCCTCCTTGGATATAATTGGCTTCCCCTTCGTTGGGTCTATTCATAGGTTGGTCATCACACTCGGATGATGTGTGATTTCCTACACAATTATTACAGCCATCTCGCATTTCTTTCATTTCTCCTTTTATATCTTTGTATTGCGAGTCGATTTTAGAAGTCAAGGTTTCTAGTTTCTCCATGAGTTTCGAATTATCTGAACTTTCG
>LBNU01022937.1:2500-14110 GCA_014162995.1 Artemisia annua
AGACCATGATGAATTCTACCTCGACCAAGAGTAGTTTTGGTGATTCCAATGCTAGTTTAAGAGCTACACTAGAATACTAAAGGCTAAAGTAAAGTGATCCTTGGAGTACTTAGCTCAAGATTATAAGAATTTACAAGGGATAAAGTGGTACAAGGCTTGATGATTTAGGATAGTTGTCCTTGTGTCCTTGTTACCTTTCATCCAATCTTTGTAAGATTGTGGTTAAATCTTTATGTCTTCCTTCATTTATGTATTATTTTCATGTTTTGTATAAGTTGTATATGTTGTTAAGGCTTGGTTTGATATTGTACATTGCTAAACACAAGACAAAACATAAGTTAGACTTGTTAGAAATTTGTTTTGGTACAACTAGTAAGTAACTAGTAATCTTGTTAAGCTTTGAAACAAATTCATAAGCCATGAACTTGAATGACCTTAATAAGCTGTTAGAGGAAGTAAAACCTAGAACTTGAGCTTTTGAATTACTTAAAAGAGGCTCGTAGTCAAAAAGTTATAACTAAATGAAGGTTTACTAGATGAAATTTAGGTGCCAGAACAAAAAGTCTTCTGATGTAATCTTAAATCACAAATTAGAGCCTTTTCTGGTCCGAATCATCGAAAGTGTAAAACACGAAAGTTGTTCAGAAAGATGTTTTACTTAAGACAACGTGGACAGTTTAGCCTGACAGTGAGAAATGAAGGCTGTAAACTACAAAAACCAACTGGACCTGTTTAGGCTGAAAAACAGATATGACTAAAGAGTCTTTATGGCGCTTTGACCTCTTGATGCCGAGACACAGCCAAGGCTGTTGTCTCAAGACCTTCTAAGCCGAGACATAGCAATGGCTATGGTCTTGGTTGTTGTCTCAAGTTTATGTGTCTAGCCGCACGGCAAGTTTGGGATTTGATGACCCGAAACTTGTTTTTGAGACTTATTAACTAAATAGATCCATTTTCTACCTCGACAACTTGTGAAATTGACCATATCATATATTGATTATATGAATATCACTTTCATAAAGTCTCAACTATTACTTGATTCACGGAATTGTATTAACAAGTATTATGAATGCCGTTAACTTATTTTCATAATAAGCAACTTACGAATAACAAGTTTCATCACAATTAGTAACATTTACACTTGACAAGTGTTACGCTAAACCATTTCACGGCACATAATTAAAACCATTTTGACATCACACTTAGTTAAACCAAAAGTCTTTGACGAAAGACGACAAATGTTTCTATACAACATTTTTTTCGTTAACTACGTTTACTTATAAATGATAAGTACTACAACACTAGGGAATTTCATTATCATAAGAGGCCTCTTCGGGGTGTCGTATCGACGAGTTGTGGATTTACGAATTAAAGTCTCCTGGCTCCTCATACGTTCACTACATGACCTCTAGATTTTGATAGCCCGAATGGTAGTACGAAGTTATTTATAAAGGCTAATAGTCAACCACATTTTAAGGATGCTTTACTCATTTACACAACATAAGACATATGTACAACATCTTAATCAAGTCAATGACTTTACATATATTTGTACACTCTTATCATACATTATATTAAGACACGATCACTATACTCTTGTAGGTCATTGTTAAAGATCGTGGTCTCACCATACACTATCTGTTGTTATAAACTACTACTGATTACTACGGTGAGTTCATAGCCCCAACTTTTGTTTAACTGTTTTATAAACTTTTTGGGGGAGATACATGCTACTGTTTTTATTATGGACAATTACTTGTAAACTGAATGCTTGCCTTGATTGTATTATTGCATGCCTAAGTTGTTTATGCCAAAAGTCCCCATATCATGGACCACTAATCACTTGTTGTTGCGAGTGAGCACAAATATTGTTGATAGGCCTATCGAGATTGACGAATCCCGTTTGTGTTAATCATACAGCGGATATAACAAACACACTATATTTGAATTTCTAGGTATATAGCATAGTACCTACACGGGGAAAATTGTTTAAAGTATATATCGTATGGTGATATATATATATATGCAGTCAGTCGTGCGTGCCATGAGCTTAGAGCAATAATAACTATCAGGATGATGATTGCGCACAATGCAATTATACTGTGAACTTTATTGTCCACCACTATTTACAAACCTATGAATTCACTCAACCTTTGTGTTGACTTTTTAGGATATTATCTCAGGTACGAAAGGAATTAGCTGGCATGTGAAGGCGCACGGAAAACATTTTGAAGACAATGCATATATTATCATTCGAACAACTTTTAAATGCTTATGTTGTACTCTTTATGTATTCCAAACTTGTGGGACATCTTTGTAAACCCTGATATTTTAATCGAATTATAATTTATTTCAAAACATCTCATGTAGAATCGTTTTCTGTAATTTGTACTTTGTGTTACAAAGTAATACCCCTGATTGTTTAATTTAGTATAGTGATTTTTCCAAAGAAATATTCATGAAGTATTTCCCCGGGTCGTGTCCCAACGAAGGTATGTGTTAGGTCACCATATTAGTAAACACAAGTAATCTTATAAGAGAAATGAGATGAGAATTAGACTTGGTTGATTAATAACAATATGAAAGATGAAAGAACAAGAGTTTTCTTAAGATATGAAATTAACCAACATTTGTAAAGAGATACATGATGTCCTATTTATAGGAGAGGGATAGGGCAACACTCCCTTCCTTCCTATCTTGCTATGTCGTGGGCTTTTAAGGCCCATTGGACATTTTATTAGACTTAAACATAAATTATACGAGTAACTAAATAACGTAGCTAATTATGATAATTCTAGCAACCTATTACATTGACTGAAATGACCAAGACTTGACTGAATAGTTGAAAACTATGATCCTAACAATCTCCCCCTAAGGATCGGTCATGAAGGATTGTTGAAGGATAGAAGTTCGTCACGGTCATCGAGGTTGCTTGACGTCTTTGTCTTTGGACTTTAACTGTTGACATTTGTAGCTTAAGACGTCTTCAAAATGATTGTAGTAGAAGTGATTCATCGTTCTTTGTTCTTTGTCTTTGTTGATGTGAAAATGAGAGATGATGTTGTAATCCGCCATACGTCACTTTCGGTATCTCCAATGGATTTGCTCCGTTCCGACATGCTCATACATCTTTGACTGTGTTGTAGTTATGCATTCTTACCTCTTTGTCTTTGTTGTTGAAAAATTCATGATTGTTGTCGTAGAATCTTTTCTTTAGACTGTGATGTTGCATCGAGCTTTCAATGGCATTGAGATGTATGTATGAGCATGTGGAAGTTGGTGTTCAAGATGGCATTTGTACCTGAAATAAAACAGTTAGCAATAAAACAACCGGTACTTATAGGTTTGAACTAGAATTCATCAACAGCATATTGTGAAGACTCCTTCTAATTCGCGCCAAGGCCGTTCCTAATCGGATACCCCCTAAGGAGCTTACACGGGCACACCTAAGTACACCCACGATTAGGTGAGTCGCTGGAGATCACCCCACGACTGTAGACCATTTGAAGCCATCATAAACGCTAAGCGTAACCCACGAGGAATTACCGAAGTGACCTGCTGTCAGGGCTGTTTGATGTTGACCCTGGCAGGATTTCCGTTCAATCATTTGAGAAATACTTAAGTAAATCCCTCATGAACGTTCTAGGCAGATTGCTAAGATCTGCGAAGGACTCGATAATTTACAATTGGTGTCAATGATGTAGAACAACCAATGTAAGATTACTAAGTGTACCTAAGAGATCTTTGATGTATCTCGTGGCTCTAGACTCAATTAGTTCAACTTATGGTTTCCTATGCGAAGATTGGGGCAGGGTCTCCTGTTTCAATATCAACCGACTCTAAATAGAAGGTCGATAGGTTACAACGGTTCCCCGTGAGAATGAAACAAGTATCTTTTGAGAGATACCCGAGTGGCTAGAAGGTTAAGGTGCATGCGTCACTAGGTCCATGACGTCTTTTATCTTTAATACCGGTGTCGCCTTAGCAACAACCAGTAGCATATAAATTGAACCCGGTGTCTGCCCTAAGGTTGAATAATTTGGAGGGCTCATTTCTTTTCACCCTTTTCATAACGTTTCTTTTTAATTCTTCAACCCCTTCTTTCTCCGTTTCATTCATTACTCCTTTTTTCGTATCATACCTAAGGACTTCTAAATACTAACTATTGGTGATGTCCTTGGGTAGATCCCTCCGGTTTAGGCGGATCATAGGACGGTTATTCCTAACCTTAGTCACCTTATAACTCCATGACTATCCTAGTGATGCCTTTTGAAACCATTCATTTGAAAATCTCTCAAAGTGTTTGTGAATAAAAAAATTTTATAACACTTTGAGGGTTTTATTTTCTTATGAAATACTCCCCCTCCACATGTGCTTATGAATATTTTGCGGAAAATAACACATGCGGGAGAAGTTAGCACTTTAGAATTGATCCACTCTTAATAGACATGTACCCGAGGGACACGGTTACGTTGCTTAGTTAAAGGGATGCATTGTTAGTTTTTAGGTGACAACTTGCCCTAATAACTACCTTGAAGTTGTAAACATTCCATAAAGGAAGTTAGACCCGTCAAAGTAACGTCTAGAAAGAGTTTCTCGAAACGGTACAATCTACTCGGATAAATCCTTTCGAATATAATATTGCCACATCATATTTTAATCATTTTCTTCTTCTCCCCCTCAAAAATAGCATATCAAATGTTGTTTTTGCAAACGATTTTGATTAAAATATGCTTTTTGAGTCTTATGGGGAGTTATCATCAAAGATTTGAGATTTTAAGAACGATGTTTTGGTACAAGTACTCCCCCTCAACTTGTGGATACTCATTGAGGTGAAATACTTGTCTTTTGAGCAGAATTGTGAAAATCTGAAAAGTTTAATAAATTCTACTCAAAAGTAAGAAGCCTTCGCTCCTTATCTTAGGATTGTAGCACTGAGGCGTACCACAGGGTCCTTTCTTTACAAGGTATGGGTTGTGCACTGTTATGTGTACACAAGCCTTAATTAATGAGAATGAATTTGAAATTATGAAAGGTTATACCAAAAGCTTATGTCTGAGATGAAGTCAAGGCATTGAAGTCGGTGAACTTTGCATTGGGCCTCTGAAATGTCAGGATCGGAAACGATGGACGAACCCCGATGTAACTTTCCAATCTCCTAATCTGCTCCCTCCGGTTGAGCCTTTCTTCGATGGCATGGATGAAGTTCTTTACCATTCTTCGAGTGCTAGAATTCCAACGAGTATGCTTTCCTTCTTTCACCTTATTCAGATCGTCCGTCAATCTCTCCACTAAACCATCACGAACTCTTTGCAAGGTAACATCACAGAACTTATGAAGCTCGTCGAACCGCATGAACCGTAGCTGATGCTTTGAGTTGAGGTAAGTAACCCCGAACTTTGGTTGTTGGAGAATCATTAGCTGAGATGCGTCATGTAGTTCTTCGATCATGAGTTGTGGTTTGGTCAAGTTGAGGTGATTCTGGTAGCTTTCGACACCTAACTGCAGATCTTCTACACGTTCACGGATGATCAGTTGCCTTATGTACATGAGCACGGAAGAGATGAAGTTGTACTGAGTTGACGTTGGGAAGCCCCTCATTCTTCCTTGAACTTTCTCTAGATACATATCTTCTATGTCATCTAGATAAAGATGTGGGAAATCGGCTTCACAAAACTTGTAGAGCTGTTCGTCTTGCCTCTTAACCACTATTTCCTTCATGTAGACATAATCAAACCGTTTGTCTTCCAGGATTTGCATTATTGCGACGATTCGGCCTTTGTGCTTCACATCACCGGATGTACGTTCACGTCTGTGAGTGTAGCCGAGCTTTCGTCGTTCCGACCAGTTCTGAATTCCAAACAAAGCGTCTCTGTTGTATTCCACAATAGAGTTGCTGAATATCGGAGCGGTTTCTTCAATGTTTGGAATCTCATAACGAGCAGCTGGTACTGAAATCCGTAAAGAAGACTTGTAGCGATCTTTGGAAGCTTTGATGTCGTGTTGCAGGTAGCGGAGATCGTAGTTGAAGAAGAACCGATACGGGATTCTAGGCTTGTCAGCAAAGCCTTGAAGAGGTAAAGGTTTGGTCCAGTCTGTGAAATACGGTTCGTTGTGCTTTGCATGTGCATCAAAGTTGCATTCCGGATTGAGCCAATCAAAGGAGTCTGATAAAGCTGATGCAATGTTCTGCAAATGGTAGTCCAACTCTACTTTGTTTCCTGATCGTGCCTTAAGAAAGTCACGAGCTTCCTTGTTGATCCGCTTTAGTTCAGCTTTTGTCACCTTCTCCAGCTGAAGACCCGATAGAATACTCTGAGCGTATTGTATAGTGTTGCCCGGGAGTGGTTCTTCGGTTTCTAGCGGTGGATGAGCTTTGATCATTGTGGTAACCCAGTCTGATTCAGGAACCTCAGGAGCATCTAACCATGTGAAACGTTTGGAGTGCTTCTTCTGCTTCTTTCCCTTAGACTTTTCAGTCTGAGTTGTTGATGATGGTCTAGCTTGTGGTTCAGGAGATTCAGTTTGAGTGGATACAGGTTGTGGTTCCTCCTGTTGATCATCGTGATGAAGCATGAATGGTTCTTCTGCTGCTGTGGGTCCAGACTTGGATGCTGAACTTTGCGGTTTGCGGGTGGAAGCCTTTGATGCTGGTGGTTGTTTGGATGATGATGGTTCGCGGCTAGACTTGGTTCTCTTACGTTGTGAGTCTGTGTCCGGATCATCGTCTTTCCTAGGACGTTTGCGTCTGCCAGCGGCTTCTTTGCATGACTCGGTTGCCCTTAGGGATTCAAGCAATGCTGCTTCTTCATCGGTCTTTTCTTCCTTCTCAGTGAGTTTGGAAGCTAACAAAGTTTCCAGTTGTTCTACGGTTAGATCCTCAGGCTCAGTAGGAGGCCTGTTCGTTTGAAGGTAGAAAGGTGTTGACTGAAGCGTTTTGACGATGTTTTCTTGAATCCTGGTGTTCAGCTCTTTTCTGATGGGTCTCAGAAGTTCAAACAACTCTGGAGATACTGCAGTCACGAGATTCTCAGCCAAGTAGTCATTGGTGTATTTTCTGATCATCTTACTCATATCAGCTTGCTTGTACTTATCAACCTGAGCTTTTGTCTGCTTTAGCTCTTTTACTTCATCTGAGAGCTGAGCAACCAATGTTGTCATCTTCTTCATTTGGACTTGAAGATCACCATCGTGTTGTTGTGGTGTTCTCCTAGTTCTTGAAGTTCCCGCAGCATGCCTTGCCCGTAAAAATGCCTTGGTTGTTTTCAGACTAGCTTTCTTCATTCTCGGTATTGGAATTGACTTTGCTTTTGGTGATGGTGGTGGTGACTGGTCTGATGATGATGATGATTCTGCTTGTTTGTCTGATTCTGCTTGAGGGATTGGAGGTTGTTCGGGTGTCGGAGACCTTTCCTTTGGCGGTGATGGCATGTCGGCATCGAAGAATTGTTCATCTTGATCTTGATTATTAGGCTGATCATCAAGATTTTCCTCTGCCGTTTCCTCTAATGTTTTCTCAGTCAACTCCTTTTCTTCCTGACCTTTGGCTTCGAACTCTGGAGGTGTTGTCTCAGTTTCCTTTAGTTGTTCATCTGCAGCCTTTTCTTCTCCAGCGTCTTTCATGATAGTGTTTCCCTCAGCATCCTTTTCCGGTTGTTCGGTTGTTGTTTCAGTTGCTGTTGGAGATATCATGGTACGGCTAGAACCACCTTCTCTAGCTTGGAGTTCAAGTTGTTGCTGATGAGCTTGTAGTAGTTGAAGGTTGAGACGAGCAGCCAATTTGAGCTTTTTCTGCTCTTCCTTTTCCAGGTTTCGTGTGTCAACGATAATGCTTTTCAGTTTACCTTTGTCAGGCAAGGGTTCAGGTTCAGGTTGTACAGTTTCTTCATCATCATGCCCAGGTTCACGGATGACTATTCCTTTTCCTCTAGGTTGTTGTTGTTGCTCAGAGAGTGTTCCTAGACTTAATTGTTTTGCCAGTTCGAGTTCAGGATCCTCTTGAGCTGTATACCTTCTTTCATAGTCCCCTTCTTCATCAGTTTCGGTTTCGGTTTCAGAGCCAAATTCTGACCCACTAGCTTCTGATGGTGGTGGTGATGGTTCAGGTGTAGCGACTTTCTTCCTAATGACTTTTCGTTTTGGGGTTGCAGCAGGCTTGGACTTAGGTTGTTTAGAAGTTGGAGTACTGCCGGTGCTTCCAGATTTTGCACCTCTCTGGCTGCGAGTTTCCCTTATGTATCTAGGAATTTCTTCGGTTTCTGAAATGCCTACTCTCCCGGCTTTGTAGGCCAAGTCGTAGATTCGGTAGTTCGAAGATACAAGAATTTTGTCATTCAGAAGATTGTCTGGTATTCTCACGCCACTAGTCCTTGGAGTGAACTGAATAGACTTGACGAAAGCAATCTTGTAATCGTCCACAACATTGTGCTTGTCTTCGGTACGGTCAAACATTCTTTGGCGAAACTCAGGAGTTTTGCCGCAGAGGTAGTCAATGAGCATTTTGGTGAACCTCAAGAAAGGAATCATGGTTCGACCAGTTGTGTGGATCTGAAAGACGATGTCGCTCATGATTGGGTCGGCAAAGTCTATGTTAGCCTTGCTCATCATCCCCCAGAATACTTGCAGATGGGATAGTCGGGGATGTTCATGACCACTTTTCCGTCCCGTGATTGATCTAATGATTAGCATGTAAAAAGTTCTCCAAGGTTGAGGTAGATACTTGACGTTGAATTTGGACAATATCAATTTGGAGGACTCTTCTAGATCATAACCAAGCTGAATCATGTAGTCGAGTATTTCAATCTCCGTCATCATTGGTTCATACTCTTCGGAAGTAGGAAGCATGAGAACCGTCCTTAGAACATCAAGATCAACTTCGTACTCTTGTCGTTCAAGAGTGACTTTGAATGAAGCATCGTCCAAGTTGACCTTAGCAGTGTGCCAGAATTGGTGGATGTAGAAGGTTGGAACAGAAGCAGACTTCGTTAGCATGCTCTTACATGGATGTGCCAAAAGAACGTCTTTGACTATCCTGCAAGAATCTTCAGTAATTCTGAGCTTGTTGAAGTCGATGCGAGCGTTGTTGTTGCCAATAGTAACATTGTAGTCAGCAGGAACTATTTCACCAAGAGTGATGAGTGGAAGGTTCTGTGCTGGTGCATTTTCTCCTTGTTGTTGTTGTTGAGCCATTGTGTACTGAAAATGTAATGTCATAAGATCAAACATTCAACTTGTTAGTTTGTAAGTTAACGTTCGAGTTTGATACTTAAGGCCATTCATATTCCATTTTGCATGCAAAGTTCATTAAACACGTGAGATGTTGTTATGACGATGATAAATTGCATATAATCTAAGACGTAACGATAAGCATTCAAAACACATTATGCAAATTAAGTACATCTAATAGATTATACAATCACTAAACATCCACAAGTTAATGATGCAATGGTCACATACACATGAATACAAGTTCACAAGAATACAACTTAGTTTTTATAAAGTTTACATGTTATACAAACTTTTCAAAAATTATTCTAAGTGTGATCTCGATAACTTGTAAATCTGTGTTCTCGATAACTCTCCAATTCAGTGATCTCGATAACATTTGTATTGAGAGTTCTCGATAACTTTCAAACTGAAAGATCTCGATAACTAGTCAGACAAATGTTCTCGATAACTTGAATCCAGTGATCTCGATAAGACAGTTTTCCATGATCTCGATAAATCAGGGATTTCGAAAACCTTGTGATTTCGATAACACTTATTGAGAGATTTCGATAAGTTATAAAGAGATCTCGATAACTAAGTTATGAGGTTTCTCGATAACTTATCGAAGGATCTCGATAAGTGTTCTCGATAAAAATCACTTTTCGAAAATTCTTATACAAGAATTTTCGAGAACTCATGTAGACATACGTTTGTGTTATGATGTTGAATCCTTGTGTGAACCTGAAGCAAATAAGCACATAACCAATGTTAAGAACACAAATATCAAACATATGCATGTTTTCGAAAACACGTATAAACCCTAATCTATCTAGATTACAAGTTATGTATAATCATGTTCTTATATCACTGATTTCATGCAATTCAAGCATATTAGAACATGTTATGAGCACTGAATTAGAACAAACAACAACACATCAAAAATACCCAAATCTACGAAACCCTAAGAACATCTAGATCATACCTCGAATGAAATTTGTAACAATTCAAGTATACAGGCATGTTCTTATCAATATAACATACTATTCCCACCACTAATATCAAACAAAACATCATTAACTCTCAAGAACACAACACATCGAGAACTAGGAACATCGAGAATCATTAATTCATGTTGCAAGTTATGATATGAGTCTTCTAGCATGATAAACACGTTTAAAGGAACAAAAGCCCTATGTCTAATCAACTTAAACAACAAGAATCTATGATCTCTATAGCCTACGTAAACCCTAACTCTCGAAATCAATCCTACGCTAAATCTAACCATTAATTTTCCAATTCCTTGAAAACCCTATGTTATATTAATGTAAAGATCATAAAATGATTTACCTTTTGATGATTTATAGAACGGATTAGCGAGAAAAATGTAGTTTAGAGAGAAAAATGTGTTTTTGTTTTTGATGATAATGAAAAAGGGGGGGGGGGCATGTGAGATATTTTCTAACTTACACAACTTGGCAACTTAAGTCCCTTAACTACATGTTTTCTATAATAAGTCCTAGATTAAAATTTAAACGGTTAACTTAACGACTTATGGCAACAATAACTTCTAAGGCATATCCTAAGTGGAAGAAAAGTCAAACTTAATTGACGTAACTGTAATACGTGAATTACCACCAAAATTAAAAGCAAAAAGTCTTTTGTTTTTAAACAAAATGCAAGTGCACGTCTTTGAGTAAAATTGAGAAATTTTGACGAACATTCTCCCCTTCAACATTTGGTCGTAAAAATATGGAAAATTTTGAGAGACCAAAGTGTTGAACGTGATCGTGTGCTTGCATTTGTGAACAAAATGAAATGAAAGTACGAAACTAAATGAAATAAAATCTTTTTGTTGTTTTTATGGTTTTTCAATTTTTTTGTTTTTGAATAAATATTTACAAAAGATATTTTTGGTGTTTGACTCCATTAATTGTTTTCCAGAAGAGATTTTAAATCATCTGGAGTCAAACAACGCATACCAATTCGGTGAACGAGTTCAGTAAACCTAGCCGGTGGTAAAGGTTTAGTGAACAAGTCTGCCAATTGGTATTCGGTACCCACAAAGTATAACTCTACTGTACCCTTCTCGACGTGCTCCTTGATGAAATGATATCGGAGATCGATGTGTTTAGACTTGGAATGTAGAACTGTGTTGCAGGAAATAGCAATAGCACTTTTGGAGTCACAGTACATCGGAATCTTCTCGAATGAGTAGCCATAGTCCATCAGCTGCGTACGCATCCAAATGATTTGAGCACAGTAGGCAGCCATAGCCACATATTCTGATTCAGTAGATGAGAGTGAAGTGCAGTCCTGCTTCTTAGATTGCCAAGACACAAGCTTGTCTTCAAGAAACTCTAAACCACCAGAAGTACTTTTTCGTGTATCCATACACCCTGCATG
>LBNU01022938.1:0-12649 GCA_014162995.1 Artemisia annua
ACTCCCCCTAAACTTACCAATCTTGTTCCAAACACTACCAAATCATTACCAAATCATGCTAGGAACATACTTACAACAAACCAAATATCATCAACATGGGGTCAAAACAACAAAAACAACAATTGGGTCGTGGGTCAAACCCCACGGTTTGACCAATAAATCCGAATCAAATCACTTCTAATCCGATACAAACTTTGATTTCTCTATGTTTTTATTAACCAAACGTATTAAAACATCAAAACCCACTTAGTTTTACCCAAACTTTACAAGAAATTCGTGCGCATTTGACTTGTAACAAAGTCAAACCTTCAAGAAATACTTACCCTTACCTTTTCTCAAACCAAACAAAGATTTCAACAACAAAAGATTAGAAACACAATAATAAGACCCACGAATTTAAATGGGGTTTTAGGTTTTTTTTGGTCGTTTGATGGTATAAAAATTATATAGGATGATTGAAAATGGGATGTGGGATATGGTGTTTTTAAACTTGGATTATAAAAAATGAAGGGTGTGTGTGTGGGTTGGAGTGTGGGCCGGCGCAAGAAGAAGAAAGGGAGGGGTAGGTTTCGTTTTTTGGGTGAAAAATGATATAAGGGTGTTATCTATCTTTAACGTTTGGAGCATTGCCAAAAATGGCCCCCTTACTCTTTTTTTTTTTTTTTTTTTTTTCTCTTTTTTTTTTTTTTTTTTTTTTTTTTTTTTTCTTTTTTTCTTTTCATTTCTTTTTTCTTTCTTTTTTTTTTTTTTTTTTTTTTTTTTTTGTTATTAGTTTTAGGAGTTTAGTGAACTAGGGAGGCCCAAACTTTTAATTTTCTCAAACTGTACCCCAAAACATATTTTTGCAGTTTAAGTTAGGCCGGTAGCTCAACCAAATTCGTTTTTAAGTACACACCCCGTGTTTTTACAATCAAATTCTCCAAATTATTCCAAAAGTTCTTTAAATAATAGCCCAATTAAAAACATATTTTTCACGTCGGGTAAACTAAGTGAATTTTTATGTCAAAAGTATTCTCAAATGTTACTTGTCAAAATGACGCTTCATTAGGATTTCTAGCTGCCAAAGTCAAATAGTGCCTAACTCGGAGACTCAAATAGCCTAATTATTACCAAAACGATAAGACGTTTGATATCATATTCAACTTTCTAATCCAAATTCCTCAAAATCATTTTACTTCAATACTCGGGTTTATAAAAATAGTAATGCGGAAGTTTTTAAAAGTCACCCAAATTTACCAGTTGTCACAATAACTGAGTCTAGTACTGACATATAAGTCATCTCATAAGAGCTCGAGATTCTTCCACAATCTTTAAACATTTTTGATCACATTTTAATCACGTCTTCTCCCCCTCAAAAATAGCATATCGTGATATTTTTGATATCAATTGATTAATAGAAAAAGCTTTTATAGAGATAGACGATTTGTTTTCGCATGAAATTGGAACATTTTCCTTTTTATATTTATACTCCCCCTTAAAGAAAGCATATTGTTTAAACATAAAGTTTAAAATCAATTTTAAGGGTTTAGAGGGAGTTTTGTTTTAGAAACACGAGTTATGTATTGAAATGTACACAAGTCATTTTGAAACGAGTTTTTTCTTGAAATCTTTTCGTTTGTTTATGCTCGAACTTTTTGAAAAGAATTTCAGTTTTGAACGTTCGAGTCCTGATCTGAAATAATCAGAAGTCATCATTTAAGTCCGGGTTTCGTACTGAAGTATACGAAAGCCATCGTGAAGAAATTTGAGAAACGACATATTTTAGAAAACATTAAATGAACTCCCGCTCAAGCATATGTACATATCCGTGTCATTTTTGAATAACATTTCTAGAAACATACATAATATCGATTATACGAGAGACATGTCGTGAGAAGAATATTTTTGGATTTTTTTGATTTTATATTGTTTTTGGATTTTTGAAATTTTCTATTTTTGTATTTTATTTTTGTTGGTTTTTCAAATTTTGTATTTTGTTTTTCAAAAATATTTACAGCGAAGCGGTTTTGAAAACATTTTTCAAGAAGTTTCGAGAAGACATTCTAACTCCTCAGGGGTTAGGATTCGCATGCCAATTTGTCGAACTAAATCGTCAAACCTATCTTTTGCAAGGGCTTTAGTAAATAGATCGGCGAGTTGGTATTCCGTCTTAACGAAAAATAATTCAACAGTACCCTCTTCTACGTGCTCTTTGATGAAGTGGTAGCGGACTCTAATATGCTTCGTCTTAAAATGATGAACGGGATTGCACGACATATCTATGGCACTTTTCGAGTCACAATACATAGGTATTCTGTCGAAAGTAAAGCCATAATCTGTGAGCTGTGTCCGCATCCAAAGAACTTGTGCTCCACCTGATGTACTTTTTGCTGTAACTTGATCACCTGCATGGTTGGCATATGAAAATGCGGTTAGTTGAAACCCCGAATCCTTCGGATACCAAAGTCCCATGTTAATGGTTCTTCGTAGGTACCGAAAGATCCGTTTAACCTCTTTGAGGTGAAGTTCGGTAGGCTTTGCCTGAAACCGTGCTAATAGGCAAACAGCAAATTGAATATTGGGTCGACTAGCAGTTAGGTACATGAGAGAACCAATCATACTCCGATATTTCTTCGGATCGATGGGTTTCCCAAACAAATCAGCACCTATTTTTGGTGAAGTGACCATTGGAGTACCAACAGAATCACAATCTTCCATTCCATGTTTTTTCAAAATCTCAATTGTATATTTAGCTTGNCGTTTAACCTCTTTGAGGTGAAGTTCGGTAGGCTTTGCCTGAAACCGTGCTAATAGGCAAACAGCAAATTGAATATTGGGTCGACTAGCAGTTAGGTACATGAGAGAACCAATCATACTCCGATATTTCTTCGGATCGATGGGTTTCCCAAACAAATCAGCACCTATTTTTGGTGAAGTGACCATTGGAGTACCAACAGAATCACAATCTTCCATTCCATGTTTTTTCAAAATCTCAATTGTATATTTAGCTTGATTTATAAAAATACTACGAGGGGATTGATGTATTTGCAAACCAAGAAAGAATTTTAGTTCCCCCATCACGGACATTTTAAATTTACTTTTCATGAGATTTTCAAAATGTTTTGAATGGTTAGGATTGGTTGATCCAAAAATGATGTCGTCAACGTAAATTTGAACGGTCAAAATATCATATTTGTATTTTTTGGTAAACAATGTGTCATCAAACGTCCCTTTGGTGAAATTGTTTCTGAGCAAGAAAGATGATAGTTCGTCATACCACGCCCTTGGAGCCTATTTTAAACCATAAATGGCTTTCTTAAGCTTGTAGACGTAGTCTGGATGATCTTTATCGATGAATCCCTCTGGCTGACTCACATACACTTCTTCTTTCAGAGTTCCATTCAAGAAAGCTGTCTTAATGTCCATCTGTTAGACTGTGATGTTTTTGTGAGCTGCATAGGCTAAGAAAATCCGAACTGCTTCCAATCTGGCTACGGGCGCGAATGATTCCTCGAAGTCTATCCCTTCTTCCTGTGGATACCCTTTAGCCACGAGACGAGCTTTGTTGCGAATTACAGTCATTTCCTCATCCATTTTGTTCTTCCACAACCATTTGAGATCAAGAATACGTTTCTCAAGTGGTCGTGGGACAAGTTCCCAACTATCATGTAACTGGTATTGAAGAATTTCATCCTGCATTGCTTCGATCCATGGGTATTCTGCCATTGCTTCCCGAATGTTCTTAGGTTCTTTAAGACTTAATGCACAAATGTAGATACACAATTCGAGATCTGTGGCAAGTTGTCTCCTCGTCTGAACTGGCCTTGAAGGTTCACCAATAACGTGGTCGATTGGATGGTCTTTTGTCCATTTGAGTGTAGAAGGGTACCTTGGGTGTAATAGATGCGTGTTAGACGGTTCTTGTAACCGTGAAGAAGATTCAGCAGAGTTTGTAGCAAACGGATTTTCAAATACTTCTTCTTCTTCTTCTTCTAACGTAGCATTGTTTTCGTATTGAGGTTGTTCTTCTTGAAAATTTGTGTTTTGGTTTTGCTCATCAACTCTTGGTAGAACAATTTCAATCACTGGAGTTGCTTGAGTAGATGTTGATGGTGTTGATGTTGAGGGAGTTGGTGCGTCTGCTTCGATTGTGGTAGATGCATCTTGTGTTGATGGTGGTGGTTGATGATTTTGAGCGGGTGCAGCGGAATGATGTTGAGATGCATTTGTCGAAGTTCCACCATAGTATTCATCAAACATTACCTCGAAGAAGTTTTCCGGTTCTTGATTTGAAGCTTTATCCGGTGGTGTTAACTGAGCTCCATTAGGTACGAGTCCTGAACTGATGTGTCCAGAAGTCTGACAATTAGGTTCGGGTCCTAATCTGGATTGATTAGAAGCCATTGGGTTAAGCGCGAATTCTAGAGCGAGTCTCTCAGAAGCCATTTGTGAAATCTCGTCAAACTTCACATTCATCGTCTCCATTATCCTTTTTGTTCTTCTATTATACACCCTGAATGCCCTCGAGTGTTCAGAATATCCAATGAAGATTCCAATATCACCCTTAGCTTTCAACTTTCCTAGATCTTCTCTGTCGTTCGTCGGATAGCACAAAGCGCCAAACACGTGAAGATAGGAGATATCCGGTTTCCAATTGTTCACAAGCTCATAAGGTGTTTTATTGAACCTTGGATGGATTAGGGATCGGTTTTGAGTGAAACAAGCGGTGGCTACAGCATCAGCCCATAAGAATAGTGGTGCACTAGAATAAATTAGCATCGTGCGAGCAGCTTCCACAAGAGTTCTATTTCTTCTTTCAACTACCCCATTCTGCTGTGGAGTTCTAACAACTGATGTTTGATGTGTGATTCCAACATCTTCAAAATACGTTCTTAACTCCTGATTGGTGAATTCTGTGCCGTTGTCTGTTCTTACAATCCTTACTGGAGCTTGAAGTAGAACTTGAATGCGCTTCAGAAAGGTGATGATGTTGCCAGGTGCTTCGTCTTTTGATCTCAAAAACTTTACCCAAGTATATCTTGAATAATCATCGTCAATAACAAGAATATACCTCTTTCCATTGATACTTTCAACTCTCATTGGCCCACATAAGTCCATATGCAACAGATGTAACTTTGCTTCCGAACTAGGTACGGTTTTGGGTTTATATGATGCTCGTTTGCTTTTGCCTTGTTCACATGATGGACATAAGTGATCCTTGGTGTATTTGAACTTAGGAAGTCCGTTGACGATGTTGTCTTTGGCTAATTTGTTGATGGTGTCGAAATTGAGGTGAGATTAACGTCGATGCCACAACCAAGACTTTGTTTCAGATGCTCTTGTCATAAGACAAATTGGGGATGTAGAGGCCATTGTATTGATGTCTATAGCATAAAGGTTTGTGCCACGATTTTCCAGTTAAGATATCATCTCCAACCAAATTTCGTACAAAAACCTTATTTCTCCTAAAAGCGACCTCTAAATCTGCATCACAAAACTGCCCGACTGAAAATAAATTATGTCCCAACCCTTCGACATAGTAAACTCGAGTGATTAAGAAATTCCCAAACTGAAGATCTCCATAACCCTGAATAGCTGCTACATGATCATTACCAAAGCGTACAGTACCCATAAATTTCCAAACAAAGTTGATCAGCAGCTTTAAATTCCCGGTCATGTGCTTGGAGCAACCCGAGTTGACGATCCAAAGACAAATTTCGATAACCTGCCAAGAACAGAAGATTTTGTGTTTGGAAACCGTTTTGAATTTGGTTCCATGGGGTTAGGGGTAAAATCAGTATCACACTCATAGAAGGTTTCTAGAAGTACAGATTGAACCACTCTTAATGTGCCATCCTGAAGTATGAATTTTCTACCCGTTGGTTTCCATGCACAATACTTAAGGTAGTTCCTAGGCGTATACCTATTAGTGGTGTTCCTAATTGTTTGAATTAGTTTATCCACATATCTAGATTTTGCACTAGGTCCTTTCAGAACATTCTTCTGATTAGGCTTCTCATTCACATACTTAGAAACACATTCATCATGAACATCATTAATTAAACATTTCGTGCATATTAAACAAACAGAGTCATTACATGCATTAGAAACAGTACTTTCGACATTACATTCAGATGAAATATGTCTCTTATTAGAAAGCGATAAATTCCTAGGGTGTTCTTCTACTTCTTCCAATTTATTCTTGCTACTACTCTTAGAGACAGGCGAGACTCTATTGTTCCTTGTATTGCTATTAGGCTTTAGTCTGCTGCTCCTAGAGGTGCTAGCTAATCCTGTAGAAGGTAAGGCACACGCATTAGGATTTATATTGTTGTCACTTTCAGCATCCTTAGAATTAGTAGAATTATCCTTTACGCACTCATCATCTGTCTTAGAGGTAGACGCAATAGTGGGACTAATCCTAAAAAGACCAGGGGCTATAACTTTTGATGTCTCGACAACCGCTTTTCTAGTTTTGACAATCTGAACATTTTCATATTCTTTGGCAAGGGTTGTGGAGTGACTGGTTTTGTCAAATCCTTTTTCTCATCCACTTTTGGAGCAAACCGTGAAATTGACATTTTCGGTTTTACAACTGGTTTAGAAATATTTTCTTTGTCCGAAGTCGATGGTTTGCAAACTTAGTATCCACACCCTTTCGTTTTTGACATTCTAGCTGAGCCCTCAAAAGATCATTTTGCTCTTGCATGTTCTTGAAGGCACGCTCATACGACAATTTGTCATACTTGCATTCTTCCTTTTTCCGATCAAGTTGTTTAAAATATGACACGTTTTCTTTTTCAAGTTTAATAAGAGCATTTTCATATTTTGAAACAATTGCGGAGGTCTCAGCTCTAAGTCTCTCATCATCCTCAACAGAATATGTTTGTAAAACGATAGACATGACATCAGTAGACAAAACTGCTTCGAAGAGAGAATCATTTAACCGTTCCAAAACTTTCATATTTTCATGAGTTTCATTAGCTTCCTTCACCAGGGATTTGTGGTCCTTGACAAAGTCGGCCGTTTCATTCAAAAAAGCTTGTTCAAAATGAATTACTCTAGCATTTATGGCATTGATTTGAGGAGTAAATTCACTTTCAAGAATCTTTTTTAGTTGTAAATGAACCGTGGAATTCCAATTAATCTCATTTAATTTCGCTCTAGCTTCTAAAGATGTTTTCAGTTGCCCAATTCTATTTTTAAGATCATCAAGATGTCCTCTGGCAGCACTCTAGTTAAGAATGTTGCTAGAAAACAGTTGTTCGATTTTAGAAATAGATTTGGAGATAACTGCGGATTTAGAAACTAGTTTCGAAAAAGGTCGGATCTTGGAACGCTCAGGTGTTTTGGTTTGAGGAACAAAAGTGATCCCAGAAAGTTTGTTTAGTATGTTATAATCAATTGGTTTCAAATCTGGATTCTTTTGTTTCATTTTAGTTATGCTCTCTTCGACCAGTTCTATCGTATCCACATAACCACGAACAATAGGAGGATCATGTTTAGTATAAAGCGCATTTCCATTATACAACACATTCTGTTCTTCCTGAGCTTTCTTGAGATTACAAGGAGTTTTGTTACCTAGAGCCATTTTGTTTTTTGTGTGGTAAATCGGATCTGTCTGATTCGTAATCATATGAATGGTTTGAGCTGAATGACCCGTTTTAACCAACAAATTTTCAAGTTTTGCAATCTTATGTTCTGACTCTATGATTTCTTCCAAAAGTTTATCTTCTTTCTTTGCAAAGTCCTTTTTCAACTCATCCTGTTCTTTTTCAAGATTGGTATAAGCTGATTTTTGTTTTGAAAGCTGGTTTGTTAAATCAGAAATTTCCTGTTTTAAAGATTTAATGGTTTTCATTGAGTTGACATCAAGAGTATCATACTTTCGTTGCATTTCCCTATCTTTAACAAGTAATTTCTTATAACCAATTTCAAATTCAGACCCGCGTTGTTTATTATTAGAAAAACTTTTTTCTTTTACCTTGTATCTCTCAAGCTCAGTGGTCAATGTCTCATTCGCGGCCTTAACTTCGCGATTGACCTTTTTAACATTTTCAATTTCAATACTACAATTATGCATCAATGATTCAAATAAAGCACGTGTATCCTCATCATTCTCAGCATGCTGTGAAACGGAGCCATCATTATGATTCATATCAGGAATTGCCGAAGTAATATTGCTACAACTTGGCGTATCCAGGTATGTATCATAAGTGATTTCTTGAGTCTCAGAATGCTGTTCCTCATGAGGGGACATATCAAATATATCATTATTGTTGCAAGTATTGTTTAATGGTACCTCAGATACTGCATCGGTGTCATAAACAGGAGGTGTCTCAGAATCTGTATCATACTTAGCCTCCTGAAGATTTGCCATGAAAATGCAATTCGCGTTCACTTCTTCTCTATCTTCCATATCATCCATAAGAGCTATAAAGTCATTTTCCTCAGCAGATAACTGGAATCCTGCCTCTTCCTTTTGTACCAGCATCAATGCTTTCTGCAGAAACGCTGTATCCTTCTTTTTCGGCTTAGTAGGACAGTTCCTTGCCATATGACCGACACCCTGACAATTGAAACACTTTACCAAATTACCCTGATTCACATTCACATTTCCATAATTCCCACCAACCGGAGCTGCAACATTTCCAACCTAATTACCAACCTGATTACCCATATTCTGAATACCAACATTCTGACCCCGTTAATTCCCAACAAACTGACCCAATTGATTGCCTGCATAACCAATCTGATTCCCTGCTTGCTGACCCATTTGATATCCAGGAGCATATCCTTGCTGATTCCCCATAACTCCAACCATTTGGCCTTGATTGCCCATGTTGAAACTCGGTTGAGCAACCTGCCTGTAGCGAGTGTTCGATGAAATGCGTTGGTTGTTGTTAGTTGGTGTTGAGTAGTGTCCTTGGAGTGCTTTCGTCATGAGAGCAAATGCTTGAGTCATAGCAACAATGGATTCATCATTATCAGTGAATTCTGGTTCTTGGAATTGTTGATATGGTTGTTGTTGTGGAATAACTTGATGTTGTTGTGGGTAGAATTGTTGTTGTGGTATAACAGCAGTTTGTTGTTGTGGAAAGTATTGTTGTTGCCCATAGTTGTGAGTGGAAGATGATGATGGTTGTTGTGTGTTCACTTGTAGAGGTGATGGTGTTTGAGCAATGAGTGCGAGAGGATCATGTTTCTTAGCTAGTAATTCGGCTCTAACTTCATTAGCTTCTGCTTGATTCTGCTTCAAAAAGTCATACAACTGATCATAAGTTACTTCATGCAAATTATTTGTTTGATAAACGATAGTGACGTATCTTCCCCATTCCGGTTGTAACTCATTCAGAAAGATTGTGTTGTTAGCAATGTTTGTCTGAGTGAGGTTATGCCTTGACAAATCATTCATGACCTTATTGAATCTGAGATAGTACGACTCTATTGATTCACCAGGAATTGAAGTAAACTTGCGAAGTTCCTTGAGCAATTGCGTTTCCATTTCCTGTTTCCCAATATATGTCCCGTACATTAACCTTTTAACACGTTCCCAGACTGCATGAGCACTGTCTTCACTATCAACTGTAGCATAAGTTTGTTCAGGTAGACCAAGAACAACAAGATGAAACGCCTAATCATCAGCTTCAATTTGTTTCCAGTCTTCGACTGTGTAGTCAGTCTCTTGCTGAAGTCTGTAGAAAGGTGGTACTGGAGGGGTTCCATTAGGTTCACCAGGGTCTAGTATCTCACGTGGTTTGAAGGGTCCGTCCAAAATGGATTTAACAAGTTGTTTTCCATTTGGTTTGCTCTTAAGATAGCGCATCATTCTACTAGCCCATTGTGAATAACCACCTTTTGACAGCATGGGAGGTCGGTTTTCGGCACCGGCAGCATGAATATCTTGTTGAGTTGCCATTGATTAAGTGATGATTGATAAACTTGATCTTGGATCGGTTCAACGAAATAGGAGTTGAGTTTGGTGAGGTTCCTTTGTTGTAAGTAGGTGTCCTTTATCGAAACTTTGCAATGAAGAAGCTTCTAGAAGGTTTTAGAAACTTTTGAAAAGTTTTAGAAAATTTTAGAATTCAAAGATCTAGATAAAAGATCTAGATTAAATTTCTAGATAAAATTTCTAGATAAAAGATCTAGATAAAATTTCTAGATAAAAGATCTCGAAAGTTTTCCAAATTTCTCGAAAAAATTTCTTGATAAATTTTCTCGAAACTTTTGCAAATTTCTCGAAAATATTTCTCAAAAATTTTTCTCGAAAAAAGATCTCGAAACTTTTCTCGAAACTTTTCAGAAATTTTGAAAATTTCACCAAACTTTCTAGATTATACAATATAGAAAGTATACTACGAGTCGAAGTGTTTTCTCACTTATACAAGTAAGGGAAACATTGAGTAATCCACCAAATCCGAAGAAAACCTTTTGAGAAAGATCTAGATAATTTAGGGTCTAAAGATCTAGATAAAAAAGATCTAGATAAAAAAGATCTAGATAAATATGGCAGATTTTGAATCTTCAAAAAGCACACCCAAACAAAGTTTGTATTCCAAGATTCTTGTACTTCTAGCCTTAAAAACACCAAAACATGAAGAAAGTTGCAAACTTGATGATTTTTATGAAACTTTTTAAAGATCTAGATAAATAGTACAAAACCAAGTACGAATTTTTTCTATTCAATGCATCGTAAGTGGTTCGACAATAGAGGTTACCACCGGTGGCCGTATTCAGTGAATCTTGATCATTTGGCATTAAAGCGTTGTAGAAGATGTCGACTTGAAACAATTCAGAAAAACCATGATGTGGGCATTTTCTCATAAGATATTTGAATCTTTCCCATGCCTCGGCAAAAGACTCATCAAAACGTTGTTGGAAATTAATGATTTCTTTTCGAATTTCAAGCGTTTTGGAATGAGGATAGAATCGTTTCAAGAATTTTGACGCTAAGTCGTCCCAAGTTGTGATAGAATTTGGAGGTTCACGATCAAGCCATCTCGAAGCTGCTCCTTTAAGCGTTAACGGAAATAAGATTAGCTTCACCACATCATCAGGGACTTGGTTAATTTTGAACGTTCCGGTTATTAGGTAAAATCTGCTGATGTGGGAGTAAGGATAATCGTTTTCGGAACCAAAGAAAGGATCAATGAATTCAAGTAACTCGACGTTGATTTGATATTCATCTGCTAGAACCGGTGGAATGACGATGGCCTTCTCAAGACGTACAGGAATTCTGAGCAACTCCTCTATAGAACGTGTACCTGCCATGATATGAAGAATAGGAGAATATTTTTGGATTTTTATGTTTTGAAAAATGAAAAGTTTAAAAGTGAAAACAAATTTTGAAAAGGAAAATCTTTTTGGAATTTTGATTATAAAAAAGTGAAATCAAAAGTGAAAACAAATTAGAAGAGAAAATATTTTTGTGTTTTTATCTTTTTGGAATTTTGATTACTCAAACGATCGAATAACTCAATCTTATCAACCGCTCCCCGGCAGCGGCGCCAAAAATTTGATCGTGGCAGAATGAGCGGTGAAGCTTTTACCACGAGGATCGTTGTCCCAACGAGGGTTGAATATGGATCTCGTCACTCAAGACCGTGAGCTATGTGTTATGAATAGGTTTAAAAGAAGATTTGGGTTTTGTTTATACTACAACGACAAATTAAAGTAAAGGAAAGCGGTAAAATGACATGAAATAAGTAAACGAGTAAAGAGACATGTAATAAAGCGACTAAATAAAGCGGTAATAAAAGTGCGATAAGAAATGAAAGCGGTAAATGAATTTAAAAGAAAATATGTTTGCAAAGTGACGCGAGTAAGTTTCTCAAGCTTGAGGTAAAAGTTTGTGACGAGTTATTCTCCTTTCTCGAGATTAGTTGTTGATTAATCTTTTGAAAAGATATCAACTCAAGACGAGTGAATCAATCGTTCAAAGATTTCGTCTTCGAATAATTAACTCACACGTCTAAGTAATTTTTCGATTACTTATCACAAACGTTTAACACTCTCACTAAATTCACAAACTCGAATAGCTAAGCAAGCACGTTTAAAAACTACTCGAGACTCATATTAAAAACTTAAAGCGACAAAGAAAATAAAAGACTTGTAAAACATTAAAAGTAATAAAAGAACACTTAAACTAAGGTCAAAAGTATGTGTAAAATAGCACATACCAAAATCCCCCAGACTAAGGTATTGCGTGTCCTCACGCAATGTAATCACGTCACGCCTTAAAGATAAATAATTTCACACCTCTCTTTACTAACTTTGAAAAGTAGCAAAACGTTCAAAAGAGATACGAAATCATTTATTCCCTAAAACGCCCCGGTTTTCCATTTTATTCCATATGTTACTCATATTATACTACTTTAGCTTATGACGGTGTGCTTGACTTTCATTATCTTTCAATAACGATTAAGGGTCATAGAGTAAGAACACGATTCATAGAAAAGTGACCGAATGGATAAAATTCATCATCCCTGATTTTTCACAAGCTCCCAAACTAAGCGTAAAAACGGATCATTGTTTAATCACAAGTTAGATGCCAACGCTACTCATGGAAGTTACCCGTGTACCTCTTGCTCCCATTTTCCTATTTTTGCATCTCATTATTTTATTTTTGTGAGAGAAATAAATTTCTTCATAAGCATCTCGTTTCATA